>JACXGK010014753.1:0-11214 GCA_016801125.1 Novumbra hubbsi
AGACCACAACACACAGGAGACCACAACACACAGTAGACCACAACACCCTGTGGACCACAACACACAGGAGACCACAAAACTCAAAAGACTACGACACACAGTAGACCACGACACACAATAGACCACAACACACTGTGGACCACGACACACAGGAGACCACAACACACAGGAGACCACAACACACAGTAGACCACAACACCCTGTGGACCACAACACACAGGAGACCATGACACACAAAAGACCACAACACACTGTGGACCACGACACACAGGAGACCACAACACACAGGAGACCACAGCCAAGTACATTTTTACTGCTTCTGTCTAGTCAAGGAGTTGCTGGTGGAGAGGCTCTCACACAGATCTCTACAAGCATACATTAACACCCAAATTCACACACACAAACCTTCCTAACCGGACTAAAATGTTACATACAGAGAAAATACCTACAGACACACTTTACCAACAATCAATCACATGTATTTATAAAGCCTTTTTTACATAAGCATTTGTTACAAAGAGCTTTTACAAAACACCCAGCCTGAAACCCCAAGGAGCAAACAACAACAGTGCTGAAACACGGTGGCTAGGAAAAACTCCACAAAGGAGCTGAAATTTAGGAAGAAAACTAGAGAGGAACCACCAGTGTTATTTCTGTATTTGCAGAGGTCACAAACTCCGGCACAGAAAGCTTAAGAACTGGTAGATGTTTTAGATGGATCAGCCTTGGTTTTCCAGTCATATTTGTTACATTCGGTCATTTCACTAAAGTATGTTTATTTGCTACTCTTGGACACTTTTAGAAATTTCGTTGTTTTGGTTTGCTCACATAAATATATATATATATATATATTATATGTTACACTACTCAAGGAGGGACCCTGGAATGGTGTTCTGTAGGAGCAGAGTGGGAAACCATTTATTTGAAACTCTTCACACTCCTCTCAAAATCCCTGAACTCCCCCAACACACACACATACACCATTACTCTCAAACTAGAGATAACAGAAATTCCCATGCATCCCACTTTTTAAGGGATCATGAAATTATGTACAGTATGTTGCAGGAATTCTAAATAAATAGCATGTATGTATCCAAAACATTTCCATTACCGGCCTAACACCCCTCAATAAATATATATATATACACAACGTGTCCAGTCAAGGGGTCATGTCTAGGAAACAACTATGTGGCTGTAGAAGTTCTACAAAATAAACCTCTTCATTCGACTTGCCAGAATGCTATCAGCAAACAAGGCTTCCTTATTGTCCTTCTCAGGCCTGTTGATGACAAGACAAGTCCTCATATAAACATCCACACACACACACAGTTAATCAGGCTGGCTTAGATAAGTTGGTTCGTTAATACTTCCCCTAGAAGGCGCGGTCGCCATTTATGCATCATTTGCTGTCAACAGAGGCATTGAACTGAACAACCCACTCAACAGTACGTGGGACATATTCTGTTCTGGCCTGACATCCATGCAATGTAGTCGGAGGACACTTTATACTTCTACTAAAAGAACACTGCTGCCTGTTTGAGCACGGTCACGTTCTGTCTCGAGCACGACATCAATACATCAGCACATCCCTCCTCGCCCAACCTATCCACGCATGACCAATCCTCAGGGGGAGCATCGAGGCTGAGCGCTCCTCTACCTTCTTTGACAGGAACACCTCCACCGTGGCTTGAGCCCATTGAAGAGCCGGCCTAAATGTCACAACAGGCAACGACGCATGCCTGTTTACACCCAAACAGTGTTGGGTCTGAACCCACTAACCCTCATTCCACCTTTGTTATTATCCAGAGTGTTTGTTGACTTAGCACTTCTCCCATTAGCCCACACTGTACCACTCCGTCCTCCCCCACTTTACCTCTCTGCCTCCTCTCTCCTCACCCCTTCCTAGCATCCTTGAACCAGTTTCCTGTCACAGGAAGCGGCTAAATCCCATCTGGTGGTCAGGGTCAGAAACAAGGATGCCAGTGTTAAAACGTCGATGTCAAGTGGGGGAATGACGGGGGGTGGGAATGTTTGGCCTTACACTACAAGTTTTTTTTCAGATGGCCGACAAAACAGTAATTTTAGATTACATTAAATTAGATTCAACTTTATTGTCATTGAACAGTACAAATACAGAACAACGAAATGCAGTTCACATCCAACCAGAAGTGCAAAAAAAAGCAGTGCAAAAATGATGTTAAGGGCAGTGTGCAAATGGCATGTTTAAGTAATGTGCAATAAGCAATGTACATAGTATAGATGTGCAAATGGGATGGTTAAGTAATGTGCAATAAGCAATGTACAGTGTATAGATGTGCAAATGGAATGGTTAAGTAATGTGCAATAAGCAATGTACAGTGTATAGATGTGCAAATGGCATGGTTAAGTAATGTGCAGTTGTGCAATGTACTGTGTATAGATGTGCAAATGGGATGGTTAAGTAATGTGCAATAAGCAATGTACACAGTGCGGGTGTGCAGTTAGCAGTACAAACGGAATGCATTAGTGCAAGGGTCAGATGAGGTGTAAATATGCAATATGAAGTACAGGCAGTATAAATTGTGCAAATGGCAATAATGGCAATAATGACAAGGTAGTATGTGCAGAGCAGGAGGAAGCCAATCGTCGAGACACAGAGTTCAGCAGGGTAACAGTAGCTGGGAAGAAACTGTTCCTAACCCGGCTGGTGCGAGAATGAAGAGACAGTTTGTGACTCGGGTGTGAGGGGTCCCTGATGATGCCACGCGCTCTCCCCATACAGCGCTTGTGCTGGAGGTCTTTGATGGCAGGGTGCTGGACACCAATGATGTGCTGGGTGGTTTTCACCATCCGCTGCAGGGACTTCCGGTCGGCCGCAGAGCACCCGTTGTACCAAACTGTGGCACAGTTAGTCAGGATGCTCTCGACTGTGCAGCGGTAGAAGTTTACCAGGATGTTTGTAGATAGGCAGGCCTTCTTTAACTTGCCAACCACCGTGGTGTCATAATATTTAACAGAGTGCGTTTGAGGGTCTAGGGTGTGTTGGTATGTACATCTGAGCGTTTGAACATGACACATGCACCTCTCAAATACATAAAAAAAGAAAAATACTGAGCATTCACTTCAGATCAAACGTTGTTCAACAAAATCTAGTCATCAAGACACAATTGCATTAGTGACAGAGGATGGAGTAGCCTTCTGCTTCATCACTCCAGCCCCTAACACCACGTTCTGAGTGGTAATTGGGCTGGAAGTTGAACATACAACCTGTAAAGTGAGATCCAGATAAGGCTGGGCCAAATGAAACAGTTAACCGCATAGCCCATGGCGCTGACACACCAGCCTGAACAAATCCCCCACTGCAGCCCCTGGGAACATCAGCTGAACCTGTGTTGCTACGTTTACCTTTGTTATAGTTTTCCTTGATGACCGTGACACCAGAGTTTGTTCCATTTTACGTAACGGTTGATCCAGATGGAGAATCTGACCTCAGGGATTCCCAACTCTGAACCTGGGAACACAAACTACTGCTAGCTTTCTGTTCTACTGCCCCCGGAAGGTAAATCCATCCAGTGCCAGGTCAAAGTCAGTGCCAGAGGGTTAGAAGGAAAACCAGCAAAACTCTGGGGCCCAAGGCCTGTCGTTTAACAGAAGAACAACGCAACTGCTTAATCAAAAGAAAAACGTGACTAATTCTTATTTCTTTGGATTTCCCCAGTGATCATAAAAGATTTGGATTTCTCTGGATTTCCCCAGTTGCAGTCATAGAGCCCAGTTCAATGTAAAAAAAAATAAGGCTTTATGAATAAATTGGATTAATTGATTGTTTGATTTATCCCGGTTCAACAAAAGTTGTTGTCAATTGGGGACACAACAGTCTGAGCTGCACACGCAATGTCTAAATTTAGGGCTTTTCCCAACAAGAGTAAACACTTCCTATGGTCTTTTCACCTGGGGCTCAGCACTTCCTCTCTGACTTGATTTCAACAGTAACTAGGCCTCAGAGACAATAAACACTGGACACTGATTTTGTTGGCTTCAAGCTGAAATGGCAAAGAAGTCAGGGACGTTTCCCATTAATGAGACGAACTGATCTGGATTCACCCTCCACGCCGTTAAATACAGTATTACCTCTGAAATAGAAAACACTGCGGTTGTACACATCTGAAGCGTAACTATGTCATTTCCACTCCACAAGAGCGGTGGAACCCTATGGAACGAGTTAGAGTTGGGCCCACATTCTGACAATTTTCCCAGATTTAAAGATCTGATCTCTTATCTGAAACGATACATTTGACCCATCTTGGTTTAAGCCTTTGGTATGGAATTGGGGTCCAAACATGTTCGCCTGACGGAAGATACAAGACAGAAACGTCCAGGAGAGTGAAACCGGAGACGCTCTGTCTTTCTCTGCCACTTTGTTTACAAAAAGAAGCAATGAATCAGGTAAAATGGTGCAAGCAGTGAGGTGCATGGTCATACAGTATAATGTCTACCGGCTTTGTTAATGCAGTTCATTCAGGGAGTGTAATTGCATGTGTTGGGTGACATACCTAATAACAGAAGGTAAAGTCGTTATTGTTTGGGAGGGTCTGGTACAAGGAGATTAGTTCAATAGGCGTGAAAGGCTACGTAAGGATTCACAATGACAGGAAACTATAATTAACCCTGCTCGCACCACACACACACAAACACAAACATTTAATAGTCTATTTCTTAATGTATGATGCACTGACACTTCAGAAAGGCATGTTGCAACAGAACATGGGATGCTCTATTGCAGTGCTCTTCACCCTTCACTTCCAAGGACTCAGCAGACTGACCATTCTCTTTTGCTATTTGTTGAGTTGATAACATGTTCACGTGCCTCCTGGATTCCAATAAGGATGAAAACGGGTACAGTACATCTTGCCAGCAGAGAGTCATTTTAGCTGTTTTAGAGCTTGTTTTACACATGATGTACTACAGATGACACAGTTCAAAAAATATTAACCAGAAAGGGGGAAACAAATGTTGCAGTTTTAATACGTTATTTCAGCAGTCCTTATAACATGTCTGTGGCAGAAATTAATTTTTTTATTGTGCTAGCTTTCAGCTAGAAAACTATAGCCAATTACTGAGAACATGAAACAACAAATATCTAGTTGAAATGAATGGACATAACAAATAATAATAAATAAAAGACAATGACTAGACAAAGAAAAATTTGGGTTTTCAGTGAACATTTTATTTGTATTCAAAATGAGTATCCCTTCACTAAAAGCATAGAGGGTCCTATCCTGAGGTTTAGAATCTACTGTGTGTGTGTGTGTGTGTGTGTGTGTGTTGGGTGCATGCATGTGTATGTGTGTGTAAAGCAGCAGTGAAATGCTTGTTGCAGAAAAGCTACATTTCAGACAGGAAGACCATTGCCATGTTCTTTTCACCCACAGTTCTAAGGGAAAATGGGAGGTCATGTAGTACTTGGCTAAACCCCACAGCATCTGTCTACCACACAGCTCCAGGACAGACCAGAACACAGCATTAGACCAACTTCAAACCAATTAAAACGACCCACTGAAAACTAAGACTAACCAATGAAGTTCATTGATAGCCATGTGTTGGGACAATGAAGGAAATCAAATTGGTTGCACACTCCAGTTGAAAAGTTGTAAGGATTTCCTTGTTATAGCAGCTTCCCATCTTGGCTAGGGATCTGTCGACCACCTTAAAATAAAAAACACAAGAAGGCTCTCAACTTAATTTGCCATCCCCTCCACCACATCCCCGAAAGCACTCGACGACTCAGCCCAGTTTAAAGCAGCCCCACAGAAACACACCAGCTCTAGCACTGACCAATATTCAAACTAGTGCCAGATGAATTCTTAGCATTTTAAACACATCAAGTCCACTAAAACAGATGATGGTTAACAGCTGTTTATTTGTCCAGCAGTAACCACTTCATCAACCTTGTCAGAGAAAGCACAGACACACACACACTTCTGTTTTCTTCATCAACTCTTGGCCTTTCTTTCAGTAGACTCACTCGGGAAGCGTGCCCTTATCGACCCGGATGGTTGTGGTTCTTCTAGGCGGTCCTGGCTGCCCCCCTCCCCAGGATCTGAGCCATGTAGCTGTGCTGTGGTCTCTGCCAGCATGTCCATCAGCACTTCCATCCGGATCTTCAGTGCTTTATTCTCCTCCTGCAACTCACGATTCCTTTTTCTCAGGTGGATGTGGGTTCCATCCCTGTCTTTTGGGCTCCGGCCACTGCCCCGACAGGACCCGGGCTGTAACGCCCACTGACCCTCCTGGAAGATGAAGCAGTGCCCTGCCAGGGTGAGGGCTGGAGGGGTGTAGTCGGGCCCCAGCTCAGTTCTCAGGCAGTTGTAGTCCAAGTAGTACAGGGAGGACAGAGATGCTTCAAGACGAGCAGGGGATGGTTTCGGCTCCCAGTCGCCAGGAGAGCAGAGGGCGGACAGAGGAATCCCCAGTTTGTCCCACAGCTCTCTGAAGACGGCCATCTTGAGTGGTATTCTGGCTTACTGTAGGTTCCTGCGCCAGGCCTCGGTCGACCCTGTTGAATCATGTAATACCGGTGTGGGCACGTTTTCATTTGTATCTGCTGTCCAATTCATCTGCTTTTGGCCTTGCGTCAACACAGCGACTCCCTGGCAGAGCCGAAGATCAAGAGGCGTGTCCTCCAAAGCACACCTCGACCAACCACAAGGAGTCACTAGAGTGTGGAGAAGCAAGCCAATTGGTGCCAATTCTTCACAATAATGAACATGTGAACTCCACAGGATTCATTCCATACAGAAGACAGCAGAGAAATCATTGCTGTGGTGTGGATGCTTTCGTTCTGACCCTGCTTCAAACATACGCGACTGAATAAATAGGGTCTAAATAGGGTTATTAGGGTCTGACTAAGTGACATAGAAACCCGGTGATGTGGAAGCTCTCTAAGGGAGACAGACGACCTGGGTTAAAAAAAACTAAAAACACTCGCTTTCAAAGTTATTTTGACCTGTCATGGCTGGGGAATGTCAGATACTTTTGGATCAGACACATATTACCACCATACACATCAGCCCAAAATGAAAGGTAAAAAAAGAAAGAAAGAGGTTAAAAGGTTAAAAACAATAAGAGCACAGCAGGAGATTCAGACATATTGACATGTCAGTAGCACACACACACACACTCACACACACACACACACACACACACACTAACCCTCACCTCTTGCTCCTCTTCTCTGATGCTTCTCTGTTATGGAATGAATCTTTCAATCGCTTGCACATCACCATAGCAACAGAATGGAACAGTTTCTTTCATTGCGTAGGACAGCGGCGTTTGGAACCATTCCACAGCGTACAGTGGAACGCTTTGGATAACGTTACGTGTCCACTGTACAGACAAACCAGATGTGGCACAAACATGGCATCCCCTAATCTTAAATTTAATCCACCAACTCCAATTATGAATGTCTTTGAAGTCACCAGATGCTGTTCTCTCTGTAGTCAGCATGCTTTGCTAAATACAACTCGGTTTTTAGGAGCCCCAAACACAGAAGTTGCCCATATGTGCATCAGTCTGAAATCAATACATTCAGGATTTATTTAAACATTTCCTAACAATACAAATGTATTCAACTTGTACACCAAGTGCTTTATTTATGCATTTTACATTTAAATAAATACAAAGTAAATACCAATTCCAGTTACTTCTAGTTTTCCCCAAAAAAGTCATAGAGTTAAAACACTTTTTCCTGACATTTAGCACTTCCTTAAGCTACACACAAGATACACAGGCAGAACACATCTATGCAAGTTTCATTTAATAAACATAGGCAATTCCAACATTGTCCAGGATGGTCAACATTTGTCTGTTTTTCATTATAACCTTCTACTCAAAACCAAATTCAGAGTTGTAACATCAGGTGATGAGAATTAACTAGCAGGTAGAGATAAAAAAAAAAATATTCACGCCTCCAGGACAAATGTTGAGGGACCCTGCAATAGACTCACCAATGGGAAACAGGATTCAAAACACAAATGTTTCACACTGCATACTTTGGCACCACCATGTGTTGAAATTAGCCAACTGGCGATCGATGCACATGAACAGAAACGTCACATCTTCCTCTTTCCCTCAACCCTCATAACTCCCCCTCTCCTTCTTCATTCAGGCCCAGAGCTGAACTGGCCAGCTGCATCAGGTCCAGTCCCAGGTAGAACCGACAGACAAAACTCAAAATCCCCAGTCCAGAGAATCCGATTAGAACCCAGAGAACCTTAGCACTGAAATAGAGAGGGGCCAGTCTGGGAGAGAGAGATAAAGATAGACAGAAAGAGACGAAGACAGACAGATAGAAAGAGACACAAATTTTCTCGTCATTGATGGATTGGTGCACAATTACTGACTACAATTACTGAGTAGAATCTTTACTAAAGACGGGACATCTTCTCTACTGTGGTGGCCCATAAGGGCAAAACACAACCACAAATACAGTGGACACACTCCCAAATCAAAACAATTTCTGAATATGAACGCAACCGACTCATTGAATTATTTCCAATCATAACAGCAATAAAATGAATTCCACTTCTCCCTGAATACCAGACGGTGTTAGACAATCATCTTGTCTCTACCCTTTTGGTTTTGCTTTGATGATGTCATAATGGGAGTGGGGAAGCGTTCATATTTGGGAAAGGGGTATTGTATTACATTAGGAGTGTGTAATAGTTTTACTGGTAATGTTTAGCAAAATTTTTTGGCGGTATATCTGTTGTGATCGTGTGATGGTTTTACTGTTTTGCAATATTTTGGGGGGTTTTATCTATTGGGAGCTTGTCATCGTATATGTTTTGCAGTACTTTGAGGGGGTATTTGTATTTGGACTGTGCTCGTATTAGGGATTGTGTTTTGCACTTCTAGGCCACTGTAAAATATATTCCATGTTTAATTCACACCTCTATAGAAACTGACCACACTGTTTAGACAACTATACTTGAGAATCACTGACCAAAAATGCCAAACTGCTTCAAATGAACAGAAGAATGATCAGGGATTTTAATACATTGAACGGCTCAAATTTGGAACAGGTCCAAAAGACAGACGTGTCACCTTAGAAGTAGAGCGCCCCCTACCGTCCATGAGCAGATTTAGCATATCCCCTGAAGTACATGAAGCGTCCATAGAGGTAGAGGAGCCCACATATTGATGACAGACCTAGGTGACCATGGGAGAGATTTCATGAGGCCAATCAGATAAGAGCAATCTGGGAAACCCACAAAACTAAAATAAAAAAGAGATAAAATATCACAAAAGAACAGTTAATATAAAACATTATTATAATATACAGAGGGTGAAATAAGCATTGAACGCATCAGGTGCATTTGATGTTCACCAGATGTTGGTAACAACCCAAGTAATCCATACATACAAAGAAACCAAAACAAATCATTTCAGAAATTAATAATGTGAAATGACTGAGGGAAAAAGTATTGAACACATGAAGAAAGGGAGTTGCAAAAAGGCATGGAAAGCCAAGACAACAGCTGAAATCTATCAGTAATTAAAAAGCAATCCAGCCCCTTTTCAGTGCAAATTAATATCAGCTAATTCAGTCCCAACTGATGGCCTACAAAAAGGGCTCATTGCCAAGGTGTCACACAAGACACATCTCATGACGGGTAAAAGCAAAGAACTGTCTCAAGACCTTTGCAACCTAATTTTTGCTAAACATAACGATGGCATTGGTTACAGGCGCATTTCTAAACTTCTGAATGTTCCAGTGAGCACTGTCGGGGCTCATAATACAGAAGTGGAAAAACATAATTTCATAATTTCACCATAACTTTGCCGACCAGGTGCTCCTCACAAGATTTCTGACAGAGGAGTGAAACCACTTGTGGAGAGCTTCAAAAAGACCTGGAATTAGCAGGTACTGTTGTCTCAAAGAAAACAGTAAGTAATACACTCCACCGCCATGGCTTGTATGCAGGCTCACCATTATCATGTTGAAGCTCGTTTAAAGTTTGCTGCACAACATTTGGAGAAGCCAGTGAAATACCTGGAGAATACAGTGTGGTCAGATGAGAGCAAAATTTAACTGTTTGGTTGCCATAATACACACCATGTTTGGAGGCCAAATGGCACTGCACATCATCCTAAAAACACCATACCAACAGTGAAGTTTGGAGGTGGGAACATCATAGTGTGGGGCTGCTTTTCAGCAAATAGTACTGGCAAACTTCACATAATTGAAGGAAGGATGAATGGGCAAATTTAGAAAGACATTCTTGACACAAATCTGCCATCATCTGGACATTTCAGCAAGACTATGATCCCAAACACATAGCCAAGGAAACTTTTAAATGGTTTCAAAGAAAGAAAATAAAGCTGCTAGGATGGCCCAGCCAATCATCTGATTTAAATCCAATTGAAAATCTATGGAAAGAACTGAAGATCAAGATTCATAGAAGAGCCCTATGGAACCTTCAAGATTTGAAGAAGTTTGTGTGGAAGAATGGGCCAAAATCACACCAGAGCAATGCATCCGACTAGTTTCTCCATACAGGAGGCGTCTTGAAGCTGTCATTACCAACAAAGGCTTTTACATAAAGTATTAAATAAATTGAATACATTTTCCCTGTGTGATTTCACATTATGACACATAACTTAATTTCTGAGCTCATTTGTTTTGGTTTTTGTTTGTATGTATAGATTACTTGGTTTGTTACCAACATCTGGTGAAAGTGTCATGTCAATAGCGCCTTTGGAAATATATTTAGTAAGAAAAATGGCAACGTGTTCAATACTTATTTCACCCGCGGTATATATATTTTTACAGAAACACCTTCCCACCCTACCACTATTCAAAACATACAATGATGACCTCATTCCATTACCTCGCATGTCTGATCCTGTATACCACGGGTGTCAAATCGGTTCCACGGAGGGCCGAGTGTCTGCAGGTTTTCACTCTCACCTTGTACTTGATTGATTAATTTAGTCTGAACTGGGAACCAATTAACAGGTGATAACAAAAACCCGCAGTCACTTGGCCCTCCGTGGAACCTGACTACAGCCGTTTTCAGAATGGCACAAGTATTGGTTTACATAAATTTAGCAGCTGCAGTGCTCTCAGGGGATGTTTTGGTACCATTCCTTATTGATGCCTGTGTTCTTAGGCAAAATTATGAGTGAGCCTAATCCCTTGGTTGAGAAGCAACCCCACACATAAATGTTCTC
>JACXGK010014754.1:0-11209 GCA_016801125.1 Novumbra hubbsi
TGTGGCATAGCAGGACTCTATGTTTCTACCCGAGAGTCTGTGTGGCATAGCAGGACTCTACGTTTCTACCCGAGAGTCTATGTGGCATAGCAGGACTCTATGTTTCTACCCGAGAGTCTGTGTGGCATAGCAGGACTCAACATTTGCACATATGGACACTGATGGAGATGAAAGGCCATTCTCAGTCCTCTTGCACTTTCTTGCTCTTTTCCCCTCTGATCTGTTTATTTTCTTTCCTTCTCCCTCCTTTCTCGTTCTGTCCAGCTGGATTTGAGGAATGAGGGAAATGTGACAAACAGACGTAGCTCTCCACCCCCCTTTCTCCATTCATCAAATGGCACTGCTTTTCTTTCAGTTTTCTGTCCACATGTGTGGTACAGCATCTTCAATGCCCCTGGACACACACACCATCCTTTAAAAATGTTCTCACTCTCTCTCTCTCTCTGACACACAGTGATTCAACTGATGGACAGACTGACCACTGCTCATTCTATCAGATGTGAGGTTGTAGCGCTTTTTGCCCCTTTCTACGGTATAGTAGCAACTGGTTGTGTGTGTGTGTGTGTGTGCACAGTAGCACCTGTTGACCTCGTTGGAGCAAAGAGATGAGAGACCACATTGTAAAATAATCAGCCACTCCCACGTGGCCCAACAGCGGACCTACAGCTGGAGTGCTAAGGTCAAGGGTCACCAACGCGGAGCTACAGCCCTGTACTGACAGCCTGGATCAGAAGCACCCCCCCTCGACTGAGTGACTGATTGGGGGTGAGGGTGGGGCTGGGGGGTGAGGGTGGGGGTGGGGGGTGAGGGTGGGCTGCAGAATGTAAACACGCTAACGAATGTGAGTCTGGTCCTCATCTGCATGCCTGGGACTGGGAGTGTTTCCCTGGACATTCCTCTCTCTCTCTCTCTCTCTCTCACAACCTCCCGCTTATATCCCCCTTCATCTCTGTATTCGTCTCCCTACGGGACTTTCCAGAAAGAGCCTTTAAAGCCTTTTACGAGTCTTGGTCCGAACTGAGGCTCAGGCAGGCAGGCCCAGCTCCGTACTGGCCCTGGAACACATGCACCCCCCCCCCAGACGGCTCCACAGAACAGTTACAGAACTCTGGTTGGTTCAAGCAGCAAATAACAGAAGACGGGAGGGAAGCAGACGAGATGGCGCTGGATGATGCGAAGAGGGAGGCATGAGAGAGAGAGATGAGAGAACAGGAGGAGGAGGAGGACCTGTTGTTTTGGTCCCGGTGTGACCCGGAGATGTTTGTCTTTCTCCGGTAGAAACATAAGAGGGGTGAAGCGGTTAAACAAGACCCTAACATCATCAAACGGGTGGGGGGAGGGGGTTTAAACGGGAAGAGGGGTGGAGGGCCACAGAGAGGGTTTCCACCATGGTAATAAGTAACACTGCCCCCCTCATTTATTACGGCAACAGTGGTACTGTGATAACAGCTGTTCAAATCACCAGAAGGAGTTAGTGACACCCACATTGATCGAGTTCATTCTTCATTGGTTTAGGACTATTCTGACCTCTAGTGGTCGCTGAGAGCTAAGGCATAACCACTAATTTACCAGACACATTTCCAGACACATTTCTCCGAAAGGAATTACACTTAATAACAGCCTAGACTTGGCTGTCTCCACATGGTACCTGTCACATTTCTTAAATCATTCTCACCGCTCTAAACCATAGCTGTTGTGGTTTAAGATTGGGGTTAGGCTAAGGACTGTGGTACGAGATTGTCTATTACAAATGCATATACACTGCTATTAAGGGAACACTTATATCACACATCGGGTCTCAATTAAGGAAATATATTTAAGATCAAAATCTTTAGTGTACTTTGTTAAAAAATGACGTAACAATGGTCAATGGAAATCAGCATCATCCACCGATTGAGGGCTGGATTCAAACTCCATGAATCTCAACAACGAAAATAAAAGTTAACAATTAGAATCACAGGCTGTTGCAACTTTTGTCAATTTCATCAACTGAAATCAACTCATAGTGTGACTCAGTAGTGTGTTTGGCCCCCACGTGCCTGTATACACTCCTGACAATGTCTGGGCATGTTTCTGATGAGACGACGGATGGTGTCCCAAGTGGATCTCCTCCCAGAAATGGGTCAGGCCATCAGAGCTCCTGGAAAGTCTGTGGCGCTACTTTGTGGTGTTGGATACACCGATACGTAACGTCCCAGAGGTTCTCAATAGGATTCAGGTCTGGGGAACGTGAGGACCAGTCAATGGCATCAATGCCTTCGTCATCCAGGAACTGCCTACACACTCTGGCCACTTGAGGCCGGGCGTTGTCCTGGTGTTCTCTGGTGAATGCCAATGGAGCTGCACGGTGCCGGGCTGTGAGCACAGGTCCCACTAGAAGACATCGGGCCCTCATGCCGCCCTCATGGAGTCTGTTTCTGACAGTTTGGTCATGAACATGCACACCAGTCGCCTGCTCCTCCTGTTCCTCCTCTCACAAAGAAGCAGCCCGGTCCAGCCGCTGGGTTGATGCCCTTCTACGTCCCTGTTGTTGTCCAGCTCTCCTCGTGTAACAAACCATCTGGTATCTCCTCTACGCTCCTGAGAATGTACTGGGAGACACAACAAACCTTCTTGTGACAGCACGTATGGATGTGACACCCTGGACGAGCTGGACTACCTGTGCAACCTGAATGGGCTGCAGGTACCGCCTCATGCTACCAGTAGTGACAAGGACACTAGCAAAACCCAAAACCTGAGAAGAATCAGCCATGAGAAGTGTGCAATTGTCTGTGCAAAACCATTCCCTTTTCAGGGGTTGTCTTGCTGTGGCCCCTGCTGTCACTTTTATTTGCATCACAACAGGTGACTTTGATTCACAATCACTTAAGCTTCTAACTGGAAAGATGGTTATTACTGTTTAATTGACTTGGTGCAATACTGTGATGATTATGTGTTCCCCTAATATGTATGAGCAGTGTATATCACACAGGGTTCATTATTATAAAGTGAAGGGTCTCCAGGAGGTTCTCCCGAAGTCGACGTGTTTATTGATCCTCCTGCCACTCTCTAGAAGTCTCCCTGAGAGTTTCGATGGCTAAACGTGATGTTAATTAGGACACTACAATTATACTGGCTAGAGCTGGTTTAGGTGTGTTTGCATTACAAATTATAGATGTAAATATTGTGTATCTACTTGACATCAATCAAATGATAGATGTAAATATTGTGTATCTACTTGACATCAATCAAAGTATAGGTAAATATTGTTTATCTATTGCCATCTACTGGATACAGTGTGTAATTACATCAGCCTGGAGAGAAGACAGTAGATGGACTTACCTTAGAGTAACATTGGGTTTGGAGTGCATAAACTGTTGGATATAATTGTTGAATAGCTCCACTGGGTCTCAGGTAGGCCTTGCAGTCCACAACGTGGACATGACTCCTAATCAAGGCACCGGCATGGAGTAGCCTAAGGTTTGAAAGGAGGCTAGGAGAGGGGAGAAGAAGGGAGGAGAATGACTTTATGTGGGCCATTCCAAATACTAACCCAATTTACAATCAGATATTTACATCAGGGTAACACACCAATCTAATTAATTCCCAAATGCAAATCCTGCAGCGTAGGTGTGTAGGCTTGTTGAATTTCTTTGCATTCCATTACCGTGATCAATCTTCTTTTCCTACATTTGTCACCCTTTGTCATTCCTTTAAAGACCAGCCTTTAGAGTCAATGGTGAGCACAGTAAGAGTTAAATAAAGGGAACATTTAGTAGGGGATGAAGGCTGGGCGAAAACAACCCTGACCTTTACTCCAATGGTTGCAAGTTCAGACAGGAGGTGGAGTTATTTGTTCTCAGATTTGGCACACCTAACCATCATGTCTGTGCCACAGAAAAGCCATTTTCACACCTGACAAAGTTATAACACCCCCCACCCTCGCCCCCATATTGGGACTTCAATGTCTGGCACAGTTTATAAACATTTGGGTAGCTCACGTTTACCAGTAGTATGTGCCATGGCAAGTAAAAAGCAAGCAAATGATAGGGGAATTCCAACAAAGGGCATTTTTCTGCCTGTATAATGATACCCCCCTAGACTAGGACTGCTTGATCTGGAAATACTTTTTGTGGCACAGACTACTGGTCAACATGAGCTACCCAAATGTTTCTAAACTGTGCAAGAGAGTGCAGTCCCGATAGGGGGGAGATATTACTTTGTCAGGTGAGAACATTGCTTTTCTTTGGCACAAACATGATTATAGATATGCTAGTTGAATAAAACATGTTAATGTAATATACCCTACTTGAAACAAATAGCCTAACAGAAAATTGCACAAATTCCCGCGCAAACGAAAAGCAATCATTTTTCTTTAAAAACATCTAGAAAACGTAATCATTTGATCACAAATAGAAAGTTTTTTTCTGCAAGGCTAACATCGCCACAAGCAAGCCAGTCGCTGCTATGTAGAACAGTGAGTGCGCGTTCACACGAAGGGGGTACGATTCTGGAAAGGGAGCCGTTTTAGGCATAACACCTGTATTCGTTTTTTTGTGAAGGGACCATCAGATTAGACCTCGAGAACATTTATGGCATTACTTTAAGGTCTTTGTTCTTGTTATATTCACAATTCATTTTCTTTGAGAGTAACACTGAAGTATTCCGTCCCAACCCGAAATGACAAATAGCTTCAGAAATCAAAGACATTACAACCATTACCCCCAGGTCCATATTTAGGCCATATTCGTCAGGTTGCTGCAGTAGGCTATTGGCTACAGAGACTGAAAATGCAATTGCCTTGAAATAAGGCTCCCAATACAAATTATGAAAAAAACGTCCCACATTCCCGCCAGGCGCGCCCCGCGCGCTATACCATAAACTGCTGCGCAAAGCCCACGAGACAGTTGAGCTCCGTGAGGATTGAGCATGGACGCGGTATGAAAACGCAACTAACGCAATGTTTAACTCTCAACGTATTTTTGTTTTATTTGCTTCTAAAATAAAATTATTGAAATCAAGTAAACTGTGTGCGTCAGGGGACCACAGAGAGAAACGAATGAACACATTCAAAGCAACAGGGATGGGTTGTTCACAATTTCACACATTCATTCCTGTGGTTACAGCTTGAAGGAGACCACCGGGTATTTAGAATAGGCCTAATATTTGTTCGCGCACACTGACAGCCTACGAGGAGCATATATCATACTGCAAGGTCCACATGTGGAGGCGCGAGGGGACCTCATTGAACAGGGCAGAAACAGTTGCTGCGGCACCACCGCATTGCAACACAGAATCGATGTTCGAGTGTAGCAGGCTGAGCAAGACTCGCTGTTGCATGCATGGTGTTCGTCTCTCTCCTACAAAATAACAGATCCCGAAGACGTGACGTCCATTGATACATAAGCTGTATTTTTTTTTTATTCCCTTGCCACTTCATAGATTTGAGCAGAGAATGCGGCTTGAGAAATTCGTGTTGTAAGTTGGACTCTGAACTGCACGATTTCTCATCAGCAGCGGCGTGATAAGCTTGGGAGCCGACGAGGCAGTTTCGGATGAGGCTCTGAAGCAACAGGAATACCTTGATTAAAATTCAGACTCGTGGGCAGTGGTAGTAGCATGTAGCCTACTATAGCAGCAAGCCAACCGTCTCCAGTGCAAGTGTTAAAAGAAACTCGTCATAACTCTGCTTAAGAACGCGACCGTCTCCAAATGTAGATTTTTTTTAATCGTCTTTTCCCTCCTCACCCCCCAACCCTCCACCCCAATGCACTGGGGAGAGATGGAGTATCGCAGGTGACTGGAGCTAAACCCTGCCACTTTAGGATTGAGAACGGAATATCGCATTGCCAAGAAGCAGAGGCAAGGATGGTGAGTATTGGGAACTGTTTAAACAGCTCTCATCGCCCATTTAGCAGCTACCGCCCGCATTCCCTCACCTCACCCGGTCTCTCAGAACCCCAATTCCGTGGATGGCCTGCGGTTACGACATGGTCATGGTTATCAGTGAACATTATCACAAGACATGCTGGACGCACCCCGGGGCGCTCAGATCACAAGATGATGGTGCACTGGGGTAGACTGGCACACACGCACGTACGCACGCATGCCTACACATGAACCTAACAATCTGGATACATTTTAGAAGTAAACTTAACCAACATTTCGTTATGCAGTGGGTTGAACAACGTTTACGTTTTGTTTGCTATTCGGTGCGCATACAGTGAACTTGTAAAGTTTTTGGACAGTGACATTTTTGTTTTGTTTTCAGTTTTGTATCACATCCATTCTTATATGACAAAAATAAAGGTGGTTAAAGTTAGCCATTTCGAAATTACAGCATGTTGTGTCCATTGTCTCCCATTTTAGGGTATCAAATATATTTGAACATTGGACGACTTTAGAGCTGTTTCTTATTTGGCAGGTGTCTGCATCAGTTGTCTTATAACATGAGCACCAAAATGTCACTGAAGTCAAGTGCACCTTTATTAGGCAGATAATTCAAAATGAACAGATACAGCCCCAGAGATATAGCTAAAACATTACACCTGCCCAAATGAACTCTTGGGTACAATAGCAAGGGCTAAGTATTGACAAACAACCTGGTAGACCACGGAAGACCACTACAGGGTAAGAACACAGAACTGTTCACCACAACTGTTAACTTGTAGAAAAGGGTTGGAAAAAAGGAATGTCTAGGTGTAAACACTTGTTAAAAACAAAATGGTGGCGGTGTTATTTCTTGATGCATGTATAGCGGCTAATTGAACTGGCTCACTTGTCTTCAATATTGATGTAACTGCGTTGACAACAGCGGGAGGAATTCTGGTACAGAACATCTTTGTCTGCTTAGACTCAACCAAATGCCTCTAAATTAATTGTATGTCACTTCTTCACGCAGGAGGACAATGTTCTCAAACACAATACTACTAAACCGTTTCCGAGGGCCAAGTCACCTGGTCTGAATTAAACGAACCCAGCCTTGCACATGGTGCTGAAACGCATGAAGGGATCAAGGCCCAGAAACAGGCAGCAAGTGAGGACGGCTGCAGTACTGTCATGGCAGAGCATATCTAGGGAAGATTCCTAGCATCTGGTGGTGTCAATGGGTCACACAAAATGTGCTGCAATTTATTACGGTTCTTACATGGGCGTAGGTATCCTAAAATATCAGCTGACAGTCTGTTCTTCAACACCACAACATGAGGTAGATAGAGGGTTCAATACAACGTTTTAGTAATCCTAATATAGTGTGCAATTGGGCGGTGCTTTAGCTAACCAGATTGGATGTTTTAAGTGGGTGTTTTGATGTTGGCTTGCCATTCATTTACAAACAAGTGTGGTAGATGACGGACTAAGAAGAAAGTGTGTGTGTGTGTGTGTGTGTGTTTGTGTGTGCATGCAGGGATGATACAGATCAGGGTATCAGATGACAATGAGTGACACCTTAGGGGCAGAACACTTTATTTTAAGACCATAGTCATCAACATTAAAATCTCTTTTTCCTCGAATGTGCAAAACTGGCAAACAAAAAGTGTTTGGAAACTGATTCAGCGGGTCATGGTTTAGTGTCTTCTAAAAAAAGAGGTTAACCTCCCCCCAAGTCTCCCCTCACTGTTCCTCTTTTACCACAGTTGTGCCAAAACTGGTTACAGGGAATTGTCTTGTTTAAAAGGAACTCTGTTAAACCTGTCAGGAATGAGAGAGGGCAAGTTCCTAATGCTTTCTTGGGGATCCCTTCATTTCATGAATATCCCTGTCATATACCTTTCTAGTCCATTAATCCATCTAGTGTGTGTGTTTGTGTGGGTGTGGGTGTGGGTGTGTGTGAGAGAGAGGGAGAGACTGAAACTGTGAGTGAATTCCCTTGCCTAATTAGGGATTTGTAAGACCTCATTGTAGTATCCACCATAGCAAGAACATACAGCGATATATGTATCTAATTTCAAGTTTTACATACCATGCTTTTATGACTTACAAGTGATCTGTTATCCCTGAGAGTGGAAGATAAATATGAAAGAGAGAGAAGTATGCCTGTGTCCTTTGGGCTGCTCCTCCTTATAATGATCTATCTTTAACGATGGTGGCAACGAAGTGTTCGGAGTAATTATCCGCATTTCTTTATGTCTGTAGAGATGAGAAGAGAGCGGTATACAGAGCACATTGAATGACTTGGGAACTAATTGTTTGGCCGCTAATACAATTAACCCTGTTTTTACATTTAAACTCCCACATCTAAATGACTGCTGATTACTTATTTTTTTTGGAAGTACATTTAGGAGGCAGTTTTGGATTGTTTGCTGTTTGCTACGGTATCAAATATACTGTGTAATGTTTGGTTATTTCTGCAGTTGTCAGTAGCCTCAGTCATTACCCAGAATGGACCCAGGCACATGGATCTGTGGGCAGAAATAACCAAACATGACACCTGAAGGAAGCTGAATGAGTTTGCTGTAAATGATGATGTCGAGTATGTAGAGATTATTAGTTAATATATCGGAGTTGAAAAGTTTGCAGACATATTCATACAGCTGGAGTGCTTTCTCTCTCACACACACACACACAGACACCAAACGCAGACAAAAATCATAATAGATCAAAGAAGCATGCTCAATGTTTGTAATTAAATCAATGCAGGCTTTTAATCCTAGCAGAGACAGCAAGCCACACGTATTCCTAGCCAAGGTCACTTTAACAAACAGTGCGATTGGTCCATAATGACTTGAATTACATGGATCCTAAAAGTTTAATGTTGGACCTAAATGCAATCGATGAAAATTTTAAATGTTTTTAGCAATTGCTTTCAGATGTGAGGTAAATAGCACTTATCATATGTTGACACTGAACGTCATTGCAAGTCATTAAGGACCAATCGCACTGGAACATGTTAACAGTTAAATGTAATAGCACTGCTCATACTGAACATAATCGTGTTTTCCAAAATAGCAACATATGTACGTAACTCCTGTGACGATGCGTTGGTTTGAGTGTCCCCATGAAATCGCTGACAGCACAGAAATGGTGCATGCCGGTTTCTCATGGCCTAGTGCCATGAGCGGTGTGGGTTAACGTGGTCGTGGTGAAGCTCTGATGGGGTAACCAGAACCAGAGCCCAACCTCAGCCAATCTCTTCCAGGAAATGCGGTCGACACAGTCGCTGGCACACAGCACTCCCTGACTGTGCTGTATCGAGTTATGGTCAAGCATGGAGAAATAAATCAGCACCAAACTGGTTGTATCTAAAACCGCCCTGAAAGCGAATGACAGTTCTGACACCCACCAACCGGCAAAGGTTGGTGCCAAAATGCACTAGGGGTCCTCCCCACTGAAACAAGACTAAGGCAACGCGAAAGCTGTCCTCTTGGAAGGAATACTGACGCACAGAAACACCCAGGCACCTTTGAAAGGCGACCAAAATGGAGGACAAGTAGTAAAGCCACAGTAAACTGAATTTGTACGCTTGCTGTGGACAGAGCATTTACTCCGTTTCAGGACTTGCCTGACAACAAGTAACAGGCATTTAGGGAAATTGTTACTGACTGTTTTCAGCAACATCATCTGGCTGCGAAACATCCACAATAAACAGTTAAGCTGCTGCCAAAAAAACAGGTGATGGAAAAATGTTTTCCTCAGAAAAGCATGAGACTTTCTGTGTGACATTCAGAGTGGAGGATCAATGTGACAAGGACTAAGCCTGATTATATCAACTGGGAGGCAGGGCCTCCAGACCGGCAGAAGCACTTGAAAGGATGATACTTCCCTAAATATTCCCAAATAGTTCATATCAAGTGACCAACCGAAATGGAACCCATTGTTTCATCCTTGTTTGTCATTATACTGTGTCTGCCTGTATGTGTGTATATATATACAGCTTTAGAAAAAATGCAGAGACCACTCCACCTTTTTCTTTCGTTTTCAAAAAAGTTGGAAAGTAGAGTTTTGAGTGAGAAGCAGAAAAGTAAAATTTAAGAGACTTGAATCTGTCTATTTTTCACTGTATTCCTCACTTAAAATGTTTCTTTTCAACTTTTTTTGGAAAGAAAATAAAAACTGCAGTGGTCTCGTTTTCTTTCCCCGGAGCTGTATATGCGTGTGAACCTGCAGAGGGCAGTGTTGCATTCACTACATTTTACTGCATATGTCCTGTGTGGATCATGACCAAGTGGCATGACATTGTATGATCTAACGGTCATGTGTAACTAAATAGCACATTCATTAATACAAAGGACATAAGTCGTTCAGAAGGACAGAAGTAAAAAAAAACAGAAGACTGGTTAAAATGTCAACCGATAAGAGTTGAGAGAGGCCAAGAGCGAAGGAGAACATGCGGAAAGACAGAAGAGAGGAGTACAAGCAGGGGCAATGAGGAGAGAGGGGAGGGCATGAAGAAAGAGAGTGAGGGTGATGAGGAGGAGTAAGGAGGAGGAGGAGTGAAGAGAAAGTGGAGGTTGAGGGGAGGAGTGAAGAGAGAGGGGAGTAGAAGGAGCAAAGAGAGTGAAGAGAGAGGGGAGTAGAAGGAGCAAAGAGAGTGAACAGAGAGAGGGGAGTAGAAGGAGCAATGAGAGTGAAGAGAGAGGGGAGTAGAAGGAGCAAAGAGAGTGAAGAGAGAACAAAGGCCAGGACAGGATAAATAACACAAAGAAAAAAGAGCCAGCTGACAGGCTTTGGTAGTGATGTTCCTTTAAGGCAGTGTGCTGATGCCAGGATCACTCTATCAGAAGGACAAGATCAAGGATGTTATTTTTCCCAGATATAAGATACCAGTGATTTTAAAGGTTGCAACCAGGTTCAGAGAGTAGGGTCATGATACTGACCAGTCCAGCTGGTTCATTCAAACAGTGTGCTGGGGGCTATGGGTGTGCCTTAGGTAAGCCTTCACATGGGAGACTTGTGCTGCACGCTGGAAAATCAATTGAAAATTTTTTTTATTTTGTGGTTGAGTGTTTTGTACGTGTGTTTCTGTCTGTTTTGGTGAACTAGCATATGAAAGGTGCATAGTGGTGCCAATTTAGGAACGTCTATATTCTGGTTGTTTGTATGAGACCAAGCAGCATTTAGATACAAACTACTATTGGAATCCACACTAACAAATGCAGTTCGGATTTTGTATGAAATGTTGAAGAACCAGTGAAGTAGATTTCAGCAAGGAACACATGATAGGTTATGAGCCCCTCAGATATTACAGACAGTTCAATTTCACCCCCCTGAAAATACCACTGACCTTGACCCT
>JACXGK010014755.1:0-11214 GCA_016801125.1 Novumbra hubbsi
GTGGTTAGGACTGGTGTGCCGAAATGGGAGCTGTCTACGGTTCTACGTGCTTTGTGTGAACCACCGTTTGAACCTTTGACACGGACTTCGTTGAAGGACTTGTCGTTGAAGACAGCTATGCTATTGGCTTTGTGTTCGGCGAAACGGGTGAGTGATCTTTGTGCTCTCTCCACTCGTTCGGACTGCTTGTTTATCAATGCTGATTTAAGCAAGGCGGTGTTACGACCGAACCCTACTTTTGTGCCTAAATCTATCACAAACTCTTTTCGATCTCGAGTGATCGATTTGCGTGCTTTCTGTCCTCCACCTCATAAGGATGAGGAGGAGGAGAGACGGCACAGGCTGTGTCCCGTGCGCGCGATTGCGCACTATGTGGACCGCACCAAGTTGATTAGATCCTCCCCTCAGCTGTTTGTGTGCCACGGTGACAGATCGCTGGGTGCGCCACTGTCAAAACAGTGCATGTCCCATTGGCTATGCGAATGCATCGCCTCGGCGTACGAGTCGATAGGGGAGCAGGCTCCGGAGGGTATCAGAGCCCACTCCACGCGTGGAGTTGCGGCTTCCTCTGCTCTTTTTGGTGGGGTTCGAGTCAAGGATATTTGTGAGGCGTCTCCTTTTATCCGGTCTTATTTGTTAGACGTTAATTCGTCTTCGTTAGCGCATTCCGTTCTCAGTACAGGACTGGGGAACGATGTTGCGCAGTAGAGCTACATTCTTTTGGGAATGTTAGGTGCGGGTTGGCTCCACTTGGTTAAGTGGTAGCATTCCCGCCGTTGTTCCACGGGGGACCCGTGTTAATTACCGGGATGGGGCACTGTTGGTGCTCCATTTCTCTCTGTGGTTGTGAATATTTCTCGTAGACATTCGAACTTTAGTGTTCGCTTCGTCCTTGCTGGGTCTTTTCTGTTAGAGAAGACCAGCGTTGGATGTGAGAAATTCCACTCTCATTATCCTAGAGAGAGTGGATATTCAAGAATGTAACCCGAGGGTTCTTTGGGGCCTGGCAGGGGTACATTTTAGGCGCTCCGCCGTTAGAAACAAGGTCTTGTTTTGCTATGTTCTAGAGTGGGCCAGGTGCTTCTTGGATTGAAATTAAGGATGACTTGCTAACAAGATGGGCACTTTCTGAAAACAGGTATGTTAAAGGTTGAATTCATGCAGGTTTTAATGAGAAGTGGTATTTCCTAGTAGTAGGTGTTGTCATGTGGAGCGGGCCATATCTTGGAGAAAAGCATAGCCTAACTTGGGTCTTCAACCCACAACTCTTATATTAAGACACTCATGCGCTACTGAAATTAGTTTGGAACAATGGTGGCATTAACAATTTAGTGCATCTCAGGAAAAAGCAGGAGTTCCTGTAATACAAAACGCTTTTAGATTATTAGGTATGCATGAAATCCCGCAGCTCCCGTGGCGCAATCGGGGTAGTTGATGTCATGTGGAGCGGGTCATATTTTGGAGAAAAGCATACCCTAACTTGGGTCTTGTGGAATATTTTAGTTAAGATTAGATGTGTGCTGTTAGAAACAAACAGGGCCAGTGGAGCTAAACTCAGAGAGAGCAAGCTGGTGGGGTGATAAAATGTTAATTAGTACATTCCAGAGCAGGGCCATGAGTCAAGAGATCAAGGGGGAAATAGGGGGACCTGGTTTATTGTCTGTTGGCTTATCACACTGACCCTGATGGGGACAGGGAACACAGGAGGGGAAGTGTGAACACAATTTAGGTGATATCTCCAGGCAGACTTCCTGGCGCCAGCCCCCCCCTCCCCTCTTCATCTGTCCTCTTCGTCTGTCTCCAATGTCACCAGATGGCCCCACGATCAGAGACGGGGTCTGCAAGAAAAGGACACGCCCACCCAGGAAGCCCACTCAACAGATTCTATCCAATGACTGAGGGGTGGGAGGGGCTGTATATGAACTGTGTCCGGGTGAAAGTAATTCAGATCTTGTCTACTGTACGGTGGAGAACGATCTCCAGATAGCTATCTGTAATAAAGGTGTTTTGTTTGGAAAGACTTGGACCGCGTGGACATTCTCTGATTCGGACTTGGGGGAAGCAGATTTGAACTTCAACAACTTGGCTAGCTCGTCCGGGGATCGGAGAGTGTTCATGCCAATTGACCGAACCAGAACCTCCCGAAATTCCGAACGATTTTCAGCCGGCTAACTTAAGAAAGTAGGCAGAACCTGTTTTAAAACGGATCTGTGTATTGACCATAATCAAATTTGGGAAATCGTTTGTGAAAAGTACGAAGAGTGTAAAAGAAAGTTTCCAAACTAGAGGCCCGGAGTAGCGTCTCCGAAGCTAGGTATTGAGGTAAAGTCGGAGCGGCGACTCCGGACGACATTAAAGTTTAATGCTATATTAAAGTTTAATGCTATATTTAGGTTGGAGTCCTGGATTTTTAAGACATTCCGAATGCTATATCCTAGAAGTGGCATATCCTACCTTGTTTTGACGAGAATAAGGACCCTACAATCGTGGGGATTGCTGGGTTTGAGTCCCGGAGAGTTGAGGACCTCCGAATCGCTGTTTTTAGGTTTGAGTCCTAGAATTTTTAAGATATTCCGAATGCTATATTTAGGTTTGAGTCCTGGAATTTTAAGACATTCCGAATGCTAATCGTACACCCTAGGAAGAAAAAAAACGCGAAACTGTTTTCACTGGTGATTTGTTTGTGTAAGTGTCCCTTTGGTTTGTTGAATATAAGGACTGTAGAAGTAGTAGGTAAACTAAGATTGTGTGGGGTGTGTGGAAAATGGAGTCGGAAAATTTAGAATGTAAGCCATGGGCTGAACAGATTGAGTTGGTGATTGGGGTTGTGAGGAGTGAATTGAAGGGTAAAAATGTGGAGAAGGAAGTGAAGTTGCATAGGGATATGTTAACAAAGGTAGTGGAGGATCGTGACCCAGCAGGGGTGAAATCAGTGGCGTCATTGGAATTCTTGATGTGGAATCAGACGGTATTGTGGGGTAGAGAAATGGACGCACGGGGAAAGGCTAGAAAGGAAATTGCAACAATGAAAGACACCCAGAAAAAAAGGGGTCCAATTGGGTTCACTATGTGCAAAGGCACGTAGGCAGAATAAGAAGGTCTCCCACATGGCTTAACCGGAGGAGAGACCCGCGGCCAGCGGGTCTGTGTGGCTATTTAACCTGTATCCGATGTGAACAGACTTTAGATCTTCTTGGCTGTCCTGCGAGACAGATCTCCGGATGCATTTGTAATAAAGGTGTATGATTTGGGAAGACTTGACGGCATGGACATTCTCTGATTCGCAACACGGCGGAAACATTCGGTTTCTACAATTGTTAAAATAAGAGAAATGTTGCATATAAATTAAGGTCTGTAGAGACGATTCCCTTATTAAAAACAGGTTAACATAGAGTAAAATTTGAGTCTACGTTGCACGATGGAAATAGAATTCCAATTAAGAGCACTCGTTTAATACGAAATTTTAAAACAATTGAGCAGATCAAAATGTGTTTGTCTTGTTATGTTTGGACATATAAAAATTGACATGATAATGGGGGGTTCTGTCCGGTTTTCCTGATCCTGTCAGCTTGGGTTCTTTTTCCAGTCGGGTGGAGCGCGCGCGTCCAGAGTTACTACTCTGAATCTCCATTCCTCCCTGGTGAGCTAGGCCTCATTGGAGTTGAGACTGAGGCACCTGGCTGGAGTGAGGCTAGAGAATGATTAGGTACAGGCGTCCGGACCTAAATTGTGATTTGGGGTGACGTTCTCTTTGTGTTTTGTCTCTGTAATGTTTTGTGTCTGTCTGTCCGAGTGTGTGCGTTCGTAGGGCTGTTAACTTGTGTGTGTGGAAATAGGAACGCCTGTGGCGGGGTGACGTTTGTTTGCTATTAGATAACAGATGCACGGCCGAGTTGACGGGTTGATGGTGAACGAACGAAACTGCAGGAGTTTGATGAAGGTATTATGGCAAGTTGATTGGAAGGTTTTCGGTATGTGGTTAATAAGGGCTGAGAAATTAATGGCTAGGTGATGATTGATGGTAAATCATCTCGTTTGATTGTTTGGAATGTGAGGTAAGGATTTGTGGAATATTTTAGTTAAGATTAGATGTGTGCTGTTAGAAACAAACAGGGCCAGTGGAGCTAAACTCAGAGAGAGCAAGCTGGTGGGGTGATAAAATGTTAATTAGTACATGGTTGTGTCACAGTGACGCCTGAGTCCGCCCCCTCTGGTCGAGGACGGTCGGCGTCACCGGACTACTGAGCCAAAGCACAACATCACGGGAGGCGTGAAGGGGGCTCTTTGCACACCTGAGTCCCATTCACAATTTAGCCTAGTATTTAGATCCTGCATGGAGTTTTCACAGTGTTGGTGAAAACTGACACTGAAAAGGCTGCTCATTTCAAGTTAGCTTTGTATAAGCGCTTTCTTTTGGTAGTATTACTGAGAGCCAGTGTACAGATCAGCCTTTAGTTTGGTTAATGGAAGTTTGTGATCAGTATTGTTTTGATGTTCATGTGGAATCCCGGATTCTCATAAACCTTATTCTAAACCTGCAGTTCTGTCTGTGCGCGTGCTTTCCTCCACCACCGATCTACTTACAGGTTGGGTGTTCCAAATCATCGTCAGGATTCTTATGGACAAAAATGGGATCTGTACATATGCCCAGTCTATGCATATTAATAAAAGACCAAATTGTTTCACATTACGAATAACCTATGATCGCCTAAAAAGCCTCTTTGAACGCATAGATGGCTAGGGACACTACAAACACCCCCAGCAGTTTAATGAGAGCAAGTACCACCTTGCTACATGAAAGGCAAATGGAATTCTTGCTCAGATGTTAAGCAAAAAGTCGCATATCAAGGCACACTGTCTGTTCAACAGTGAGGGAATTACTCCAGCGAGTGTTATTGGAGACGTCTGGCCCTAGAAGCCGGAAAAGATACTGAATTCCCACTGATGAGAATCAATATATTTCATACAGAACCTCATCGGAGTAAGTTTGAGGTTTGTACGATCTTTAAACACCCTCGCCATGCGGAGTGAGCCTCTCACATTTCATGCGCCAATATCGATTGGGTCTTCCAAATTTGCTGGCATTTTTCCCGACAGAATTGTGGGTGGAGGGGCGGTGCCTTTATAACATCGAGGTAACTACGAAAATAACCTGCTGGGAGCAGTTTAGAGATGTAGCGTATATATATATATATATATTTATTTTTTTAATTTTTGGGGGGTTGCAGATCAGATCTGAGCACCACGTTATGGTTGGTACAATATTCTATATTATCATCATTTCAACAACCTCTTTTTTTTTATGCCTGCACAAGCATACCGGACATACAACAAATAACACCCAGAATCGTGCCAAACCGCACAAGATCATTTGACTGTACTGACATGACACAGGTCTGGCACTTGCTGCTGAAGCCCACACCCATTAAAGGCCAGACAGCATAGGTGGCTCATGGGCTCTTACTCTGTTTCCCCTTTCTCTTGACTCTACTCCAAATTCTTTCCCAGGCCTGGCGAGCATGATTGACTTATTGCTCCGAAGGCACCGTACACTGTCAGTAAGTGTGCAAGGAAGTGCTTTTAGCATGTATTATGTGACCAGATGCGCGACTGTGCCTGTCTTAGGTTGTCCCAGTATCACAGTTAGGATCTTACCCGTCTTTGGCTAACCAGCCCTCTTCACTGGCCACACTTCAGGACTCATAATGGGAAGGGTTGGAGGATTACCCTTTTTTAAAGTGATTGTCACTCGAGTCAATAATCAATTGGACCTCCATGCCCAGACATCCCCCAGGGTATGGGCCCCAGCAACGACCAGACAGTGCCATGGCCAGTGACAGTCAAACACTATATTACCATATGCCAAAACACTTACTCATACAATCATCCATATCAATAAGCATCCATACACATATCTTGTACATCTATACTTACCTAAAAACACCTAACTATAACCATACACTTTTTGTTTCTTTTTTCTATTAAGACCATCCCTTTTCAAAACGTTTTCCAACGTTTTGAAAAGTGATCCAGATCATTGATAAGACATCTCAGAGATTCCATGCTTGGAGGTAATACTTGAATCGTCTACATACATAGAGACCTTTGTTTTTAACCCCTGGATTTCTAATCCCTTAATCGTATTATTTGTTCTGATTTTGCAAGATAGTAATTCAATGGCTATAATGAATAAATAAGGGGATAATGGACATCCTTGCTTTACACCTCTAAACAGTCTAAAACTTTTGGAAATAAATCTGTTATTGATAATTCTACATTTTGGGTTACTAAACAACACTTTCACCCACTGTATAATAGATTCACCAAAGTTATAATGGCTCATACATTCATATATAAAATCTAGTCACACTTTATCAAAAGCCTTTTCAAAATCAGGAATGAATAACAGGCCCGGTATATTTGAATCTTCATATTGATCTATTAAGGGTCTTAGCATCGCAGCATTGCAATGTAAGAGGCCTCCAGTTTTTTAAATGTGTAGGGTCTTTATACTTTCCATTTAGGTCCTGTTTGAGTAACAAAGATATTATGCCTTCTTGCTGAGTTTGAGATATTGACGCAGCGTATATTGCCATGACAGCATATCTTGGGTAAAACGTATTCACCTTTCGTAGTACGGGTTAATCGGGAGGTTACACCCGACGTCAATACGTTTCTCCTGAAGTTACCTCGCTTCATAGTATATCCCTATGGTCTCTAGTTTGTTGTATAACATCCTCACTGCTTCCTCTGAGCCTTGTGTGTTCCATTGTGCTGTTAGTGTGCTAGCAGCACAGTGGGGAGAACAAGTATTTTTATACACTGCCGATTTAGCTGGCATGTAGGTACAAAAAATCCAAAAAATCACATTGTATGATTTTTGAGTAATTAATTTGCATTTTATTGCATGACATAAGTATTTGTTCACCTACCAAACAGTACGAATTCCGGCTCTCACAGACCTGTTAGGTTTCTTTAAGAAGCCCTCCTGTTCTCCACTCATTACCTGTATTAACTGCACCTGTTTGAACTTGTTACCTGTAGAAAAGACACCTGTCCACACACTTAATCAAACAGACTCCAACCTCACCACAATGGCCAAGACCAGAGAGCTGTGTAAGGACATCAGGGATATAATTGTAGACCTGCACAAGGCTGGGATGGGCTACAGGACAATAGGCAAGCAGCTTGGTGAGAAGGCAACAACTGTTGGCCCAATTATTAGAAAATGAAAGAAGTTCAAGATGACGGTCAATCACCCTCGGTCTGGGGCTCCATGCAAGATCTCACCTCGTGGGGCATCAATGATCATGTGGAAGGTGAGGGATCAGCCCAGAACTACACGGCAGGACCTGGTCAATGACCTGAAGAGAACTGGGACCACAGACTCAAAGAAAACCATTAGTAACACACTACGCCGTCATGGATTAAAATCCTGCAGCGCACTCAAGGTACCCCTGCTCAAGCCAGCGCATGTCCAGGCCTGTCTGAAGTTTGCCAATGACCATCTGGATGATCCAGAGGAGGAATGGGAGAAGGTCATGTGGTCTGATGAGACAAAACTAGAGCTTTTTGGTCTAAACTCCACTCGCCGTGTTTGGAGGAAGAAGAAGGATGAGTACAACCCCCAAAACACCATCCCAACCGTGAAGCATGGAGGTGGAAACATCATTCTTTGGGGATGCTTTTCTGCAAAGGGAACAAGGGGCGGGGACGACTGCACTGTATTGAGGGGAGGATGGATCGCGAGATCTTGGCCAACAACCTCCTTCCCTCAGTAAGAGCATTGAAGATGGGTCGTGGCTGGGTCTTCCAGCATGACAACAACCCGAAACACACAGCCAGGGCAACTAAGGAGTGGCTCCGTAAAAAGCATCTCAAGGTCCTGGGTTGGCCTAGCCAGTCTCCAGACCTGAACCCAATAGAAAATCTTTGGAGGGAGCTGAAAGTCTGTATTGCCCAGTGACAGCCCCGAAACCTAAAGAATCTGGAGAAGTTCTGTAGGGAGGAGTGGGCCAAAATCCCTGCTGCAGAGTGTGCAAACCTGGTCAAGAACTACAGGAAATGTAAGATCTCTGTAATTGCAAACAAAGGTTTTTGTACCAAATATTAAGTTCTGCTTTTCTGATGTATCAAATACTTATGTCATGCAATAGAATGCAAATTAATTACTTAGAAATCATACAATGTGATTTTCTGGATTTTATTTTTAGATTCTGTCTCTCACATTTGAAGTGTACCCATGATAAAAAATTACAGACCTCTACATGCTTTATAAGTAGAAAAAACCTGCAAAATCGGCAGTGTATCAAATACTTGTTCTCCCCACTATACTACATAAGGCTGACGTTATTTTGCTACCTTTTTGCCAGCTTTTTTAGCAAGCTAGGCAATTGGACATATCATTACTTTTTATTTCCTTCATATTTTTCCTTTAAATTGTAATTAATGCTTCTGAATAGATGCCTTGTGCCCTGCTTTTTTGTGCATTTGACAAAATCATTTTTAATTTTTGGAAGTACCAACAACACTTCACATACATTAGTAATAATAAGGGCTTGTTCATACTAACCAGAAATGGTAGAAAAAAACGTGCTCAAAAACACATTGTAGTTCTTACCTTTGATTACAACAAACTTTTAATGGTAAATATTTGTGACTTGTCAGAAAGGCTTCTTGTGTATAAAAGGGGCAATGTGTAACATATAGGAAGGCCCATAATGGAGGTGGTCGAGGGGGCAGTCAGTTCTGGCCCTAGTGGCAGCTCAATGTCCACCCTTTATGTACAGGGTAATGTAATACCATTTTTTTATTGCCCAGTTTAAAATATATGTACGTAGTTCACATGCCTGTCTTATTTACAGTTGAGGGGGATACTATTGATCTGCTCCAGCCACCAGCATGACTCTTGTCTGACTCTCAAATAGAGGTAAGTGTGATAATCATAGAGGAATTCTGTGGATTCATCAATGCTGATGTCTTGACACAATTGTCGTCAATGCGCTACAAGCAGGTGGTGGCCCTCCTCCAGTTTTCACTGTTTCAGCTTTTTTATGTTTGCTGTGAACATAGGATAAGGCTATTATACGTGTAGACTACATACCATGTCTGTACTGTGTATTACTGATAAGAACTATTAATACACACAACTATATTTCATCCTGACTTGTTGTCTGACTTGTCTACAGCTTATGTGCTTTAGGGAGTAGATCTTAATTCACTAACAGTAACAGGTAAATGAGAGATCAAAGATGCAGCCTACGTGTAGGCTATTATTTGATTATACTACTAACAGGAATTTCTATTAGTTTTCACATATTTAGATGGACTATTTTGACTGTCATTCCATGTCAATCATATTTCACATAAAAGTAGACATAAACATTTAACAGTAAACATAGACAACATATTACACAAACACTTATTTTTCAGTTGCCAATGCGCTGCAACAAGCCTCCATGGCTTTGTTGACCGTCACATTGTTCGATTTAGCCGTTAACTTTTGTTTGAAATCCTCATATCCTGTCATCATCAAGGTGAAAATACTGAGCACGAGCCATTACGCACACTCGGCCAGTGTTGCTGAACGTGCCACTTTTTTGCGAACCCGGACAAACTCCAATTAAGTTAACGCCAAGTCAACTAAAAAACATCTTACTCACCGTCGTAGTACTGTTTAACACCAATGTAAGGAATCAGAGTTAGTCGACACCGAGTTTCTTTGATAACCCCAAGTTAAATCTGAGTAGGTTGAACTCCTTTTGTAGCATACCCCTCTACTTGGAGCAGTTTAGAGAAGCAGCGTATATTGCCATGACAGCATACCTAGGGTAAAACGTATTCACCTTTTTGTAGTAAGGGTTATTTGGGAAGTTACAAGTCACTAAGTTACTCCTGAAGTTACCTCGATAAGACAGTTACCTCGCTTCGTAGTATACCCTCAGTACTCATGTATGCACATGCGATCACGTGTGAAATGCATGTGTTTTTTCAGTAAGAGAAGGGGAGGCACATAATAATAATAATAATAATTGACAGTTTTGAAGATTCACTTGCAAGGAGAGTTTCTGAGAGATTCTGTTGCATTGTGGGATCGCTGACTCTTTCGGACACCAAACGAACTACTCGCACCTGAACAGTCGAACAACTGAACAGTCGAAGCTAAGTACAATCATGCCTTCTCACTGTAGCTGCTGTAATTTTAACATGGAGGAGAACTATCGCCTGACGCAAATGTCAGGCAAGGATTACGTTAGCGTAGAAACGGATACAACAGCGTCTGTGCCACTAGGCAGAAACGATAGCGTTGTTAGTCCCCCGGCACAGCCCCTGCAGCCAGGCAATAACTTTCTCTTGGTAACTGGGAAGAAATGCTGCTAGAGCCTACTGAGATTTTCAACAGGTTTTCCCCTCTGGATTCGGAGTCAAGGCCCAAGCCGTCGTCGGAGGGGAATGATCGGCAGGCATTTTCTACCGATGGCCCGGAAAAACTTAAAACGCTAGTCATCGGCGATTCCATTAGCCGCAGTATTAGACTAAAGAATCAGCCAGCGATCATACACTGTTTACCGGGGGGCAGAGCCACCAACGTAGCCGCAAATCTGGGGTTGGTGCTAGCGAAGTCTAAAACTGGCAAGTATAGGGAGTATAGAGATATTGTTATTCACGTTGGCACCAACGACGTTAGGATGAAGCAGTCAGAGGTTACGAAGCAGAACATAGCATTAGCGTGTAAACTAGCTAGAAAGATGTGTCGGCATCGAGTATTTGTTTTTGGCCCCCTCCCAGCTAGGGGTAGTGACGAGCTTTACAGCAGACTCGCGCAACTCAATCGCTGGCTGAAAACGGGGTTCTGCCCGTCGCAGGAGGTAGAGTTTGTAGATAACTGGCTCTCTTTTTGGGACTTGTGGATTATTTTAGTTAAGATTAGATATTAGATGTGTGTGTGCTATTAGAAGCAACTGTGCCAGTAGGGCGTATACTCTGAAATTAGCCAGCTGGAGGTCGTAGATATATAATAAGTACATTCCAGAGGTAGGACTATAAGTCAAGAGATTAGAGGCAAGGACATAGCATGTATAGGAGGACAGGTTTATTGCCTTTTCTAGCTGGACCCACAGATGCAGACAACGAGGAGGATGGAAACGAGCTAGCCATGGTCAGATCTACTGGTGCCAGCCTACCCCCTCAACTGTCTTCTTCGTCGGCCTCCAA
>JACXGK010014756.1:0-11349 GCA_016801125.1 Novumbra hubbsi
CTCTCTCTCTCTCCATCTCTCTCTTCATTCTGCTCTCTCGCTCTCTTCATTTCGTCTCTCTCTCTTCATTCTGCTCCCTCCCTCTCTCGCTCTCTCTATTCCTACTCTCTCTTCTTCATTGTGTTCAGGACCTGGAAGGTAATTCCTCCCACCTGACAACACCCAGAGAAATGGATGTGCTTCTCTGGTCTCATCGGCTTCTGCTGTAATACTTCTGTTGCCCGCAGCAGTATGATACCTAATCCCTACGTAGCGTACTACCTTTAACCAAAGCCTATGGGCCGGGGGAAAATGTAGTTCACTATATAGTGCATAAGGTGCCATTTGGCATGCGCTACAACTTTTATTGTTCACTTGTAATTGCGTTAGGCTCTCCTACTTTCTGGATGAGCTTCCCCTCCCTCCTCCTCAGAGTACTGCAGCGTACAGGACCAGTGTACTGCATTATTATTAACTGCAAGGTTAAGCAGGCCAGGTTCCTGATGTGAAGACCAGGGACATGCTTCTCACCTACGTACCTAAGAGTGAGCGTTCCTTGGTTGTTATTGCCGCAGCTAAGACGCATCGCTGGTAAAACGCCCTTGTGGAGTGTCAGCTGGTTCTTCCTCAGGGCCCACCAGGGACAGTGTCAGCTGGTTCTTCCTCAGGGCCCACCAGGGTCAGTGTCAGCTGGTTTCTTCTCAGGGCCCACTAGGGCCAGTGTCAGCTGGTTCTTCCTCAGGGCCCACCAGGGACAGTGTCAGCTGGTTCTTCCTCAGGGCCCACCAGGGACAATGTCAGCTGGTTCTTCCTCAGGGCCCACCAGGGACAGTGTCAGCTGGTTCTTCCTCAGACACACACATGACCACACACGCACACACACCTCCATCAGCAGGGCCCCGGGCCAGACAGAACAGGAAATCCAGTGGAACCCAATGGCCTCCGGGCCAGTTAATTGTGCAATATGGGGAAGCATGGGCTGTTTCAATGGCACCCAGTGACAGGCCCACAGTCTCTTAGGTCAGAGGGCAGGCCCACATCACCACAGTCTCTAAGGTCAGAGGTCAGGCCCACAGTTCCGGGGTTAGCCTAGTGGATATTTACGTTTGGTCAGCCAACTCCAGGGCATTTACATTAGCTTGGTGATCTGGTAGCACAAAGCCCCTTTACAAAGTGTATTAATATGATACACTTCGTAAAGGGACATCATGTAACATAGTGTACCACAGGCAACGGAACCAGTGTTCAAGTCTCCATTGTATCTGCTCTGTATTTCTCTATGTTTTCATTCACCCTACTCTGTCCTTCTCTATGATGTCTTGAGGGCCATTTATTTATCCACTAAACCTTGAGCTGTTTTGCCTGTTATTAGTTAATTACATGAAGTCTTTCCTTACCAACTGTTGGTGAGGGATCAGATATCTCACTGTACAGTGAAGCCGTAGTCTTTCATTACCAACTGTTTCTCTCTCAGGTGGTGAGGGATCAGATATCTCACTATACAGTGAAGCCGTAGTCTTTCATTACCAACTGTTTCTCTCTCAGGTGGTGAGGGATCAGATATCTCACTGTACAGTGAAGCTGAGACAGACCACAGGCCTCATGGAGTACTGTCTAGAGGTCATCAAAGAGAATGACCCCAGCGGATTTCTTCAGGTCAGTACTAGATCCCCACCCTCTTTCTGTGTGTGTGTGTGTGTGTGTGACTGTGTGTGTGACTGTGTGTGCATGGTTGTGTGAGCTCCCATGAGCTTTTGACTCAAAGTGCGCCATATCCACTAGTTTACTACTTTTGACCGGGGTATAACCGTATGAAAGAGGGTACCATAATATTGGGAGGAAACGTTTGGCCCTGTGTGACTCTATCTGACCCTGTCCTCCCCCCAGATCTCGGACGCCCTGATCCGGAGGGTACACATGACGGAAGGCCAGTGGGGGAAGGGGACTCTGACCCCTAGGATGACTAGTGACTTTGACCTCACGCTGGACAGCGGACCACTGTTACAGACCATACACCAACTGGACTTTGTACAGATGAAAGGTGGGTTTAGGGTTAGGGTTATGGTTAGGGGATTAGCACGGGGGTTATGGTTAGGGGAATAGGACGGTGCGAGGAGAACAGAACATTAAATGTTCATTCAGGGTTTAAATTGTTTCCATAATATCAATATTTAAATTCCACATTTAGAATTTTTATTATTATAATAAATATAGAGTAAGGTGTGTGTGTGTACAGTATTTTTGTGTGTTTAGTTCTCTTACTACCCCCCCAGTCCCAGCGCCCCCCATGCTCCAACTGGAAGAGTGCTGCACAATCAACAACAGTGCCACATTGTCATGGAAACAGCCACCTCTCTCCACCGTGGCTGTGGATGGATACATCCTGGAGCTGGACGATGGTAACGGAGGACAGTTCAGGGTAAGCATCTCCATGGTAATAGAAAGAAAAGTGCCCTGGAAGCATTGGCCTAGACCTTTGGACCAGTCCTGGCCTCCCATGGTAACCTTCTAGTTAAAAGCAACCCAATCTTGGTAGGAGAGCAAGTTAGCTACAGTTTTTGTTTCCCTTTCAGTGGGAATAGGGACACTAAAGGTGTCTACAGTCCATCAATGTCAACTCGGAATTTCCACTGCAAGTTATTTTTAAGACAAGGACAAAATCAAAAGTCACAGTTTGAAACAAACAATGTAGAACTAACCCATTAAAAACACACAGTATGAAACTAACCTATTTAGAATACACAATATAAACCCAACCCATTCAGAAGACACGATTTATACCCAAACCCATTCAAAGGATTTGAGTTACTGTTTCAGTTGTGTTGTTATCCTTCCCTGTCAAACAGAACCTTTATAGAACGGACTGTGTGCTGAACAAAGACTCCCTTATGGGGAACCAAGCAGGGAGCAAAGCAACCCGGAGAATGTGACAGATAGACATTGTCACTGAATATCTCAGTCTCACGGTCCATGCTGGTGTGTGTGGGTGTGTCGGTGTCTGTGGGTGTGTGTGGGTGTGGTTGTGTGTGTGGGTGGGTGTGGTTGTGTGTGTGGGGGTGTGTGGGTGTGTGTGTGGGTGGGTGTGGGTGTGTGTGAATCTGAGAACTGTCAGGTAGAAAGGCCACACACCGAGACAAACAAACAAACACGTACACAGACAAACAAACACACACACAGGAAGTGTTTCTATTTGTTATCTACAGATCTATCCTCTCTTCCACTGTACATCCCCTTTTCCACTGTGACTCAGAATAACCATTGTCCTTCAACAATGCCTTCTGTACTACAGGTCTAAATAGTAAGGGTATCTAGAGTTGGGTATCTAGTGTAGGGTATCTACAGTATAGTATGGGTATCGTGGGGGTATGTACGGTAGCGAGATCTACGGTAGCGAGATCTACAGTAGACGTTTCTACATTATTGACATATCAATACTAGGATATCCATGTATAATACAGTATTGATTTACATGTATTGCTCTCTCTAAAATCAACATCCTATTTGATAGTATTGGGACCGTTCCACGTGCCTTCATTCCCTGTGTAGTAAATTATTCGTTGAGAGGAACAGAGGGGGTCCTGGTAAGAAGGAGTGCATTGGAACTGTGCCATTTCAAACTAGAGAGGAGCTTGTTTCGCCTAGACATCTCTGCTCTCTGACTGTGTGTAGCCAACGGGTAAACGTAGACATAACCGCCCTTACACACACACAAACACTTTAGGGTCCACGTTTTGACAGTTGTAATCAAATCCTTCTGTAGCGTAGGGGCTAATTTACTTTTAGCCAGCAACAGATGCACAAACCAAACTCGTTAGGACTTAATTAGTGGGAGTTCTGGTCCAAACTGAATCCTCTGTCTTCCTGTCAGACTCAAATGCAGCTTGAAGACATTCTGGCTTCTATCTTTGAAGTTTATTGTGAGGCTGCAATTATGTATAGACAGATATAGATATACATGCACACATATGCAAAACATGTTTATTACAACTACAGACACGGTAACACACATGGCTAGTGTACTACTTCAGATGGCACCCAATTTCCTTAATAGTGCACTACTTCAGATGGCACCCTATTCCCTTAATAGTGCACTACTTCAGATGGCACCCTATTCTCTTAAACGTGCACTACTTCAGATGGCACCCTATTCCCTTAATAGTGCACTACTTCAGATGGCCCCCTATTCCCCTAATAGTGCTCTACTTTGACCAAGATCCATAGGGGAAAGAGTCTGATTCAGGACACTGGTGTTGCTATTTATTCCACTCACCCTGGTGCTATTTATACCACTCAGTGTGTGCTCCTGGTGTTATTTATACCACTCAGTGTGGGCTCCTGGTGCTATTTATACCACTCAGTGTGGGCTCCTGGTGTTATTTATACCACTCAGTGTGGGCTCCTGGTGTAATTCATACCACAAAGTATGGGCTCCTGGTGTTATTTATACCACTCAGTGTGGGCTCCTGGTGTTATGTATACCACTCAGTGTGGGCTCCTGGTGTTATTTATACCACTCAGTGGGGGCTCCTGGTGCTATTTATACCACTCAGTGTGGGCTCCTGGTGTTATTTATACCACTCAGTGTGGGCTCCTGGTGTTATTTATACCACTCAGTGTGGGCTCCTGGTGTTATTTATACCACTCAGTGTGGGCTCCTGGTGTTATTTATACCACTCAGTGTGGGCTCCTGGTGCTATTTATACCACTCAGTGTGGGCTCCTGGTGTTATTTATACCACTCAGTGTGGGCTCCTGGTGCTATTTATACCACTCAGTGTGGGCTCCTGGTGTTATTTATACCACTCAGTGTGGGCTCCTGGTGTAATTCATACCACAAAGTATGGGCTCCTGGTGTTATGTATACCACTCAGTGGGGGCTCCTGGTGTTATGTATACCACTCAGTGGGGGCTCCTGGTGCTCCACCCACTCTGCCAGTTAGGTGTACCAACATTCCCTCCTTATTCCTCTCAGTTTCTCTCTGGGTTGCCCCCCCTCTCCGTGGTACTAAATATCTAAATGGGCCATTCTCTAATTTTAGATAGAAAGGTAGAGCATAGAGCAGCCCTCCTTTTGTTTGCTAGCGAACAGCGTTTACCATGTTCACTCTCATACTCTCACATTGTGGTTATGTTAACCAATAGACAGTGTGGGATGTCCTCTGAGTTTGTGGTCACTGGGCACAAACATTTGGGTGTACCCTTCTCACTGCCAAACCACGTCTGCCACATTAAAAGCATGTTATTTATCGGATACTGTTGTCCGATGTCTGATTTTCTGAAATAGGTTACAGGGAAGTTGTCACGGTCCTAACAGGAAGTTCTCACGTTCCCAACAGGAAGTGTACGTGGGAACTGAGATGATTTGCACAGTGGATGGGCTCCATTACAACAGCACCTACATGTCCAGGGTGAAGGCCTTCAACGCCAGTGGACTGGGACAATACAGCAAGACCCTGGTCATGCAGACCTCCGAAAGTAAGTCCAACACACACACACCCCAGTGGACTGGGACGGTGCAGAAGTAGGGCACTTGGAGGGTAATTCCTGCCCTGGGCGCTGTTATCTCAGAGAACCGTATCTCCCAGGGGAACAATTAATTGACATATCCCAGAATGTGTCAACCCTCATCGGGGATATTAAAACCCCTCCATACTCAAAGGCCTGAGATTTACTGATAACCAGTCTCCCAGCTGGGTTCCCTGGTTAGAGATGAGATCCAGTTGATTGTTAGGGCCGTGTCTTCATTAGCTGTATCCGGTGTTGACGTACATGTTACCTGGTGATTAACAATAGAATGGAGGTAGCAGATTGGATCAGATACATTAGAAGTAGGCCAGAGTGCAGCCTGAGGGGACATGGGATATGGCCTATATACTCCAGCTGATGACTGCCAACCAGCCCTTAGTCATGATAAACAGGCCATACACCACAAACTAATCCCTGGTTATTTGGTCCTTTCATACTGTAGCATTTTTAAGCAATAAGGCCAGGGTTTATGGCCAATATATCACAGCTAGAAGCTATTTTTAGGCTTGATTCTTCACAGAGTCCCGGGACACAGCGCTTTGCCGTGGTATATTGTCAATATGTCACAGACCCCCCGAGATGCCATTTAGGATTCAAACCATGCGGTATACAAAAGCTTATATACAATGGTTATCAGCATTCATAGATTAAAAGATAAGTGTATAATAAGATTATTTAACCACATTATATATACATATGTTTAGAATATGATTATTATAAAGTGCTTTAAATGAGTATAGATAAGTGTATGATAAGACCATAGTATTTTAAATAATTAGGCCATATATAGTATTTTATATATTGACAGATTTATACAGTAATAAGTACTATATATTTCAACCCACGCTTTCACCTGACACCTGCTGCTTTACCATTATGTATGCTGCTCTACTCCACATCAAGACGGACAGACAGACGGGCACACAGGCAGAAGGACAGACAGTCAGACAGACATACAGTCAGACAGTCAGACAGATGGGCAGACAGACAGACAGTCAGACAGTCAGACACACAGTCAGACAGACGGGCACACAGGCAGGCAGACAGGACAACTGGGAGAGGGACCTAAAGTCCAGGAAGATTGTCATCCATCAGTGGAGCAGAAACCCAAGTGACGGCAACGTCTCAAGACTTCCCCCAGGACTCACTGTGCCTCCAATCCTAAGAGGGCATGCTGAATATCTTTCCCAATAATATGACAACTGAAAAGAAAAGGGAGACTCTAGACTCTCCTGCTACCTGTGTCTCCTTGAATTTCTTTGTCTTTTTTCAATCAGAAAAATATCCATATATTTTAATTAAAGTTCCTGGTGTTTTGGAGAATAGGATTTAATATTCTCTCTGAAAATAAATTGCCCACTGAAAAGAAGCAGCTTACCAGATCAACTCAACACTGCTTTTACCTCTTTCTTCCACCACCCATCTCCACCTAAAAACTCTGCTTCCCCATCTCCACCCACACACACTCTGCTTCTTACCGCTTTTACCCCTTTCTTCCCCCCCCCATCTCCACCCACACACACTCTGCTTCTTACCCCTTTTACCCCTTTCTTCCCCCACCCATCTCCACCCACACACACTCTGCTTCTTACCGCTTTTACCCCTTTCTTCCCCCACCCATCTCCACCCACACACACACGTCCTACTGCGTTCTTCCTTCCTCTCATGCTCACCCTTCCTCTGTTCCACCCGCTCCACCTCCCACACACGCTGCTTTTACATGGCTCTCTCCCTCTTTTTTCTCAACCCTTTCTTTCTCTCTTCAACACTCTCCTTCACCTCCCACACATGCTGCTGTCCAATGCTCTCTCTCTCTCTCTCTCTCTCTCCTGCCCTCTCTAATTGATACACACTGCTTTTTCTCGTTTCCGCTCGTCCTCTTACCGTCTCGCTTATGTTATCTCTCATTCTGTCTCTCATTCTATCCGTTTATCTCTCTCCTTCCCCTTTTATCTCTCATTTCGCCTCTATTCTCTGGCTCTCTATGCATTTCACATTGCAGCTGGACACTCCCCATGTGATATGCAATCGCTAGCCACAGGTATGGATATGTCAAACGCGTCTGAGCCCTGTCATTGCTGAATACCTCCTCCGCTCTGCTCAGATCACTCCTAACATAGTCATTGCCCATCATCACAGCAACCAATCATTCACTTGAAAACCGAAGGGTGGGCAGTTCGCTGGCCAATTGGGGCTCCAGTTATTCACGTGTCACCCCGAATCTCCAATAAAACATTTTGTTAAACTTATGATATGTTCCCATGGAAACATTCACATTCGGATGTTCCTATTACTATGGTAACAGGATCAAGTCCATAGAACATCTCCAGAGATAGCAAACTGCCCTCTCCTTTAGTATCTTATGTAGTAATGTATTTGAAGTATTGTAAGGTACGTGTTATAACATTTGACAGTATTTGCCAGATATGTGATTTGCCTGTACCATATCACATAGCATATAACACATACTGTAAGTCATGTATTCAATTAACATTCAAGGACACAGAACTCAAGTGTTTAATGTCTGTTTGTCCTGATAATGCATTCGCTCTACTATAGCCTGGAGATCTATTGGTGTTGTTTTGCCAACGTATATGGATGTTGTCATTCTAGACAGGGGGCCAGGCTACGTCCGAAACAGCAGTCCCAGTAACCCCACCTAAGATCACGCCACCTAGATCCCCGTCTGGCATCACATCCTGTGCTACATTATTTCAAAATGTTCATGCTGAAGTTACCTGGGGTCTCCTCAGTGGCACAGTGTACGTGCCGAGGTGCTTCCTTGAAGTGCTGTGGCTTCACTAAAACCTGGTTCGGTTCCAGGCTGTGGCCAGTAGCTCCAATGGGCAGTGCCAATTGGCCCGGGATAAGGGAGTGTGGGCCACAGGCCATTCCTTGTTTCGTAACGCTCTAGTGACTCCTTGTGGCGGGTTAGACACCTGCAAGCGAACTGAGGGGAAGTCGAACAGGTGTTTCACTCCGACACGTTGGTCTGGCTGACTTCCCGTGGCGAACAAGCCTTGGCAGAACACGGCTTGAAGGAAGCCTGCCTCGATCACACCTGAGACCTGTGGGAATTGAAACCAAAAATGTGATGCCACAAAAGTGAATGAAAGATGGGGGGGGGGGATTGGGAAAACAAAATGAGTCAAAAACACAGAGGATTCCTAAAATGTAAGAAGGGGTCAGAAGGCTCACCTGTCTTTGTGTGCCGTCTGTGTGTGCGTGTCTACTTCCCACAGTTGCCTGGTTCACCCTCGACCCAACATCAGCCCACCCTGACATCATCCTGTCCAATGACAACTTGACGGTGACGTGCAGTAGCTATGACGACAGGGTAGTCATGGGTAACTGTGGCTTCTCCCGCGGTGTGCACTACTGGGAGGTCACCGTGGATCGCTACGACAACCACCCAGACCCTGCATTCGGGGTTGCTCGGGGTGACGTCCTAAAGGACGTGATGCTGGGAAAGGATGACAAGGCGTGGGCTATGTATGTGGACAACAACCGCTCCTGGTTTATGCACAACAATTCGCACACTAACAGGTAGGTAACCTGGTATGTAAACACACCTGGTTCTATACACAACAACTCACACACTAACAGGTAGATCACCTGGTATGTAAACACACCTGGTTCTATACACAACAACTCACACACTAACAGGTAGGTCACCTGGTATGTAAACACACCTGGTTCTATACACAACCACTCACACACTGACATATAGGTCATCTGGTTCATAAACACACCTGGTTCTATACACAACGACATATAGTTCATCTGGTTCATAAACACACCTGGTTCTATACACAACAACTCACACACTAACAGAGAGGGCCCCTGGAACACAAACTCACCTGGTTCAATGAACATTAAAACCCCTACTAACAAACTCACCTGGTTCCATAAACAACCATTTCCACATTTCCAAGAGAGATGGAGTGGCCTCTTCAGACTTTGGTACTATGTGCTTGTCAGTGAATCTGTGCGTTTCTGTCTGACCTTCCACCATCTGTGTTTCTGTGTGTTTCTGCACAGGACGGATGGGGGCATCAGTCAAGGAGCTACCGTGGGAGTATTGTTAGACTTCACCAGAGGGATCCTTATTTTCCTGATCAACGATGAGCAGCAGGGACCCGTGGCCTTTGATGGCATCGAAGGCCTCTACTACCCTGCTGTCAGCCTCAACCGCAATGTACAGGTAACTGTAGAGACAACGTAATAGCCCCAATGCAGATGGTATATCCCCAGTAAAGAAACAATGTTATACATATAAAGTTACAGGATGTTATTGTCCTAACATACAATGTTTTAGCTCCAACATAGAAACAATGTGTGATGTTGCAGTGTCCAGGATAAATAGAAACCCCACAACACCAACCAGACAGCCCCAACAAAGAAACAACTTTACACCAATCAGGTTTCCTCAATGTTGAAGCAACATTACACCTACCAGGTAGCCTCAACTTAGAAGTACCACAACACCAATCATGTTGCCCCAACATAGAAACACCATTACATTAGCCAAATGACCCAACATAGATCCCACCCAGTAATCCCATCATAGAAGCAAAACTTTTACCTACCAGGTAAAACCAACCAGATAGCCCTACATAGAAACACTGTTACATCAACCAGGTAACCCTAACATAGAATCAACCAGATAGTCCTTACATAGAAACACCATTACACAAACAATATATATCTAGCAAAGAGAGCACATTATACCAACCAGGTAACCCTATCATAAAGGGCACATTACACCAAAGGTAGCACCTTCTGAGCAGAAGGGGCTCTGGAGAAACCATCAAACCTCAATAGCGCAATATAATGAAACGAGTCACGCCTGTGAGACACTTTGTAATCTGCAATCATTTGTATTGACAATGCTAATGCAGCGCTGGCTAATGGTTCTGTGACACCGGCAGGAGTAGTGCAATTAGCTCTGTCTATTTCTCATGCAGCAGCTCCACCTACTGGTCAATGTTGCTCAGTACCTGCAACGACATTAATACACAGTTCCATTAGCTGCTTTCGGAAATGCTCATCTTTGCTGTCGGTGCACTGAAGAGGGGGAAGAAAATTGGGTGATGATGATGATGTTGTTTGTCCTTCTCCCTGTAGATGACCCTTCACACAGGCCTGCCCATCCCAGACTTCTACACTCCTGGGGAAGCTGACCTACAGGGGGCAGTGTGCTGAGGAGTTGACTCGGCACTGCCATGACGCCGGAGCAGACAAGGGCAGGGTCCCGAATGACACCCTATCCCCGATACAGTACAACCCTACTTTCTTTACTGGGCCTGGTCAAAAGTAGTGAATAGGATGCTATTTAGGGATCTGCCAAGGACCTCAGGCTAGAGGGAGCTCCCCTTCAAGACTATACGGACACGAGTTCCAAACGTATTCCTCATAGTGCATTTTTACCAGACTTGTGCCAAAAGTAGAGCACTATGTCGTTGCTGTAGAGGTCTTGTTCAGCTCACAGCCTCGTCCTCATCACCCCAGGCCCCAGGTTCTCCCCACCAATCAGCCTCCTTGTCAGATAGGGCAACCTTTGCCTTTCAAATCAACTAGCGTTGGATTACAGCTGGAGCTTTGTCTGTGTCTGACATGAGTCAATGCAGCTGACCTCAACAAATGTCTGGACAACCTGATCTATAGCCCTGACCTCAACAAATGTCTGGACAACCTGATCTATAGCCCTGACCTCAACAAATGTCTGGACAACCTGATCTATAGCCCTGACCTCAACAAATGTCTGGACAACCTGATCTATAGCCCTGACCTCAACAAATGTCTGGACAACCTGATCTATAGCCCTGACCTCAACAAATGTCTG
>JACXGK010014757.1:0-11211 GCA_016801125.1 Novumbra hubbsi
TGAACCCATATTTTCTGGTTTCGTTCCATCCTACTACGTTCCTGTTTCAATTTCCTACCTGCAAAATACGGACTCAACTTACTCACTTAATCAATTTTTTCAATTCTTTTACCCCATATGGTGGTCTAATTCCACAACAAATCTTCAATCGATCCCACGGGCTTAGTCCCGTCCGGATCATATTCCTCCACTACCAGTTTTAACATTTCCTGACTTAATTTTACTCGCATATCTCCTTTCTTACTTTTGTCTGCTTTTTAAATTACCACATCCATAACGCATGCTATTTGCTGTTCCCACGGTTTGGATTCTACTACATCCGCCATTTTTAAACAACTCCCTGCACAGTTACCACAGCCTACAATTCCCACAATGCAACACACAGTTTATACGTTCTACTTAACTATTTTGGACGTCGCCGGCGCCTCAGGCCTCGCCGGCGCCTCAGGCCTCAACCAACCACTCGTTTGAAATATCTTAAAATTTCAGGGCTTGCACCTCTATGTGGTAATTCGGAGATCCCCAACTCTCCGGGTAATCCAGCCCAGTGATCCTCACCGAATAATTTGTTTCAACGAGGCCTCTGCGTCCATCGACCCAGAGTTTGATACACTACTTCTAGGATTTTCCACTTTAGAGTGCCCTAATTCTCCAGGCCTCTAAACCTGACCGTTCATTTATATTCGACAATATAACTTTGGAAAAGTCACTTCCGGGCAATTCGGGAATTAAGTTCCCCGGACTTAAACCGACTAGTTCGCCCAGAGACGCCACTCTGGTGCCGGCCTCTAACTGTTTCGAGGTTACTCCTCTGGCCTCAAACCACTAATTCGTACAGCGTCGCCGCACTGCACAGGCTTCAAATTTGGAGACTTAAATTTACACTCTTCGTACTTTTCACAAACGATTTTCAAAATTTTACAATAGCCAATACGCAGATTCGTTTAAAAACCGGTTCTGCTTACCTGTTTAAGTGGCCATGGCTAAAAATCGTTGAGAAGTTTTTGGAGGCTCTGGTTCGTCAATTCGCATGATCACAACCTCTGATCCCAGACGAGCGCCCAAGTTGTAGGAACCTAATGTTTCCCCCGGGTTACAAATCAGAGAATGTCCACGCCGTTCAAGTCTTCCCAAATCATACACCTTTATTACGAATGCGCACCCGGAAATCTGTCACGCAGGACAGGACGATCTAAAGTCCGTTCACATCGGACCCCGTTTATGTAGCCACTTCCCCCCACAGTCAATGCATGGAATTTGCTGCGCACACACAGTTAATTGCATAGAAGTTTGCTGCGCGTGCTTCCTGAGTGTCCGTCTCGTGTGCAGCCCCCAGCCCTGGGGTGAACCATTTGGTGACCTTTTCCAAGGGAGATGAGAATGGTGTTGTTGTGTCCGGTGCCAGGAAGTCTGCCGGACCCTTCTGGCCAGTCCCCCTCCTCTCCTTTTCCTGGGTCACTTGATCAGTCCCATGTGTGGTGGTCAGCCTAAAAGTTAATCTATAGGTTTTTAGATACACAGTGTCCTTTGTCCTATCCTCCTAACTACCTGACCCCCCTCCCTCTTATGGAATGTCCCAAGTAACTTATTAACCCTCGAGCCTACTTTTTTAGGAGTCTACTCCTCAACGACATGATTTCAGTCCAATACCTCTATCTTTAATAATGAATTCCACAAACGTAAAGCTAAATTTTTTCAGTTCATTCCTCGTCCACGAATCCCTCGAATTCTTCTTCAGTGTCCGAATTGAACAGTTGGGCGACTACGGCATCCAACCTGCCCTGCTTCCTCTCGTCATTATCCGAGTCAGTTTCGCGGCAGATTATTCCTGCCTTCGTGAAAGCTCGGATCACAGTTGAGACTGATATATCAGCCCAGGCATCCACGATCCATTGGCAGATAGTGTCGTAAATCACCCGGCGCCGTCTCCCCGTCTTGGTGAACGCAGCTCGCAGTCTAGCTTTGAACGCCTTGTGTAGAATTCAAACTACTTCCCCCGAGTCCTGAATCAGAGAATGTCCACACGGTCAGCTATTTCCAAAGTAAACGCCTTTAATTACAGATATATCTGGAGATCGTTCCCCACAATACAGCTAGGAAGATCTGAAGTCCGTTCACATCGGACACATTTAATGTAGCCTATTCCCCCCTCAGTCATTGTATCAAAATTGATGAGAGCGCTTCCTGGGTGGGCGTGTCCCGTTCTGCAGCCCCCATCTCCATCCGTGGGGCCCTCTGATGGCCTTGGAGGCCGACGAAGAAGACAGTTGAGGGGGTAGGCTGGCACCAGTAGATCTGACCATGGCTAGCTCGTTTCCATCCTCCTCCTTGTCTGCATCTGTGGGTCCAGCTAAAAAAGGCCATAAACCTGTCTTCTTATACATGCTATGTCCTTGCCTCTAATCTCTTGATTTATAGTTCTACCTCTGGAATGTACTTCTTAATATTTACGACCTCCAGCTGGCTAATTTCAGAGTATACGCCCTACTGGCACCGTTAGCTTCTAATAGCACACCCACATCAAACAATAACTAAAATTATCCACACTTGTTGACACCAATATCTAGCGGCTGGAGTTCTTTAGTTAATCCACCCGGAATGACGGCAAAATCCTGTCCAGATTCATATATAAAGCGGTCCGGATTATAAGGCGCACTGTCGTTTTTTTTGAAAATTAAAGGCTTTTAAGTGCGCCTTATAGTGCAGAAAATACGGTAGGTTCCAAATTCTTTGTCATTTTGTTTACATTTTAGAGTCAAAGGTTTTGATATTTTTGATATCCCTTTTTTATCACTACCACAAAGAAAACTTTTTTCGCCATGTTTTAGGCATAAAACTATACATAAATCAGGCTATTCATAATATGTGGACAAACCCCTATATAAATACATTCAGAAAATAGATACAAATGGAAAATTTGATGTCTGTAAGTGGTATTTAATTGGAGATTTCTGGCTCAGAGTATGAGTAAAAACTAATTTTGAGAAAACAGACTTCAAGAAAATGTATTGTAAAATTCCAAAAAGAAATTGGGGAAACTGCTATTTACAGACACAAAATCTGATGAAATCCTTAGCAACAACAATAGAGAACATCTCAAGCATATTTAAACTGATTACTGAATAACAGCATGGCCTTCAACTGAACAGAACCATCACAGTCACACATATATACTACCACTAGTATAACTGCCACCCCAGTTTGTTGTATGTCCATCCAGCATAACACTGCCTAGTTACCCATTCCTGTTTACAGCCTAGTTGTCCATGCCTGCTCCATATGTAGGTCCCTCATCCATTTCCTGCATATGCTTTTTCAGTTCATTGCTGTGCATAGACTCTTGCACATATGTTTTACACTGGCGGTAACTGAGATTCTGAACATATCAGTTTCCCTCATTGCACCTACAGTAACAACTGTGCTTTGAAGCCACAACCTCTCCATAACAGATAGCATGGCAGAAACACCTTAATTATAAGTGGAGATGGCCATACTTGCTGTTGTCTCAACCCTGTCTTTCCTACAATGACTGTTTTTGGTCACCAAGCCAATATAACGAAGTTGAGGCACTTGTATGCATTTTGACTCCAGACCTCTATCAATTTCTGACACAAAAATTAAATGTATATTCTATAACTAACATCTGGTCAAGTATTATTAATACATTTCACATGTATTTTAACTTTAGTGGTAAAAACAAAACACACAATGAGAATGACCTCTCCGACTTCCTTGCTAGAGTAATCCTTTGTAAGCTTTTCCCATGTCTTATCCCAAGCCTTCTTATTGTGTTATGTTTCTGCCAATAAAGTAAAAAAAAAAATTTATTGGTAGGCTACATTATTTTAGTATTTTTCACCTTTGTCCACAAGGAGCCAACTGTAAAAGTAAAACCGACCACATAATAATAACCCAAAATTAATAAAATTTTACTTCATTAATCAGTAACACAAATAGATTAGGCTACAGTGGAGCCTTAGGTAATATAGCCTGCTGGGGAAATGAAACACAACAATGCCACCCTTCATTAGTTTCTGATGTTTTCCATAGCGCCATAAAAACCAGAGTGAGAGAGATGCATTTCTTGTTCTCCAACAGCTTTACATTTTATTGATCTCAACCCTGTTTTCATACCTGTCACTTTTGTCATGTCTCTGATTGAAATCCCCAACACTTGTGTAAAATTCATACTACTTCCCTGAGTCTGAATCAGAGAATGTCCACACGATCAAGTCTTTCCAAAGTAAACGCCTTTATTACAGATATATCTGGAGATCGTTCTCCACAATACAGCTGAGAAGATCTAAAGTCTGTTCACATCAGACACAGTTTAGGTAGCCCTCTCCCCACCCAGTCATTGTATAGAAATCGCTGAGTGTGCTTCCTGGATGGGCATGTCCCGTCTTGCAGACCCCCGACTCTGACCATGGGGTCATCTGGTGACCTCGGAGGCAGACGAGGAAGACAGTTGAGGGGGTAGTTTGTCGCCAGGAAATCTGCCAGGACACCTCTGCTAGCTCGTGTTTACTTTTCCTCTTCCTGGGTTCCTTGTCCGCCTCAGTGTGTGTCCCGCTAAAAGCCATTAAAACTGTCTTCCTATACATAGTGTCCTTGCTTTAATTACTTGACTTATGGTCCTACTTCTGGAATGTACTAAGTAACATGTATCACCCCAGCCTTGCTATCTCTGAATATACACCCTACAGGCACAGTTTGTTTATAATAGCACCCCACACATCTAATCTTTATTAAAATATTCCACACTTGTCCTATTTTCATGAGAGCAGCATACCATAACCCTAAAATGTGCGCAAGAGCACCATTGGCACATTCCCATCCAACGCGATGTCGTTCCTGGTTCCGTTATGAAGACGCGTAGTACTTTTGCGTTAGCCATCTCTTTGGCACAGATTGCACTCTATAAGCTAACTGGGACATAACCCATGATTCTTAAGATCTGTGTTATTTTTAATCACAGTCTCTGTGCAATTAGGACAAAATAACCCACTAACCAATCCATTTAAACGCACTACATACCAGCCGCTGCTGTTTGGCGCGTTGGTCACCCTTGCTATCGAACTCCTGTTTTCCAAATCACTGTTTACTTATTTATAGAATTTGTGAAGTAATTTCATAATGTGCTTTATTAGGTGGTCTTCCTTTGTGTATTCTTGCAAGTGACAATTGTTATCGTCTTTTCTGGGAAGGTTTATCCGCACTTCTTTTGGCATTTTTCGATTTACAGGTCCCGCAGAAAGCTAAACCAGGAAGTGTCAGTGCACATCACGTGATGCATCTTAACGAATCACGTTGTCAGAAATCAACACCAAGCCAATGAAAATTTGTGATGAGGTCTAAACCCCCATTAGTTATTTTACGATTGGTCACTGATACAAAGGTAATGTGCAGTTTGGATACGATAACATTGTGCTTTTACTTGATACCATTGGTGACATAGTGCAGACAACGGTCGCGGTGCTGTAGTAAAATAAATACCTAAATGTGTATTTTGAATGGTTTCTTTCTACTAGTTTGAAAGTAGACATGTTTTGGAAGCATAATATGCAAAAATCTCAAAATTGACCAGTACACGAAAAAAACTATATTTTTGCCTGACGTGTCTGGCATTAAACTATTTGGATTTAGGGATGCAGACATGCTACAAATACAGATATGCTACAAATAATTAATTATATTCCTCCATAATATTCCTCCTTATTAGACAGTGTAGGTAATGTACATATGTCTTGTTTCAGAGCAGCAAAGGAGTATTCACAGTCAGTTATGTCACGTCTTGGCGCGGCAAGAGTTCTAGCGCCTTTTTTCTCACGTTTGGAACAAACTCACCTGTTTCCTTAATCAATGTTTTTATTTACATTCCTCCTTTTCCAGCATATCTTGTCGGCCTTTCTTTGGAATGTTCCCTCTGTCCCTTTTGTTCTGTCATGTCTTGTTAGAAGTATTACTTTTGGTTATAGTTAAAGTTAATTTATTAAATGTCCTAGTTTTACCAGCGCTTGTATCCTGCAGCATCAACTGTGACAATCAACCTGTTCATGAAGACAGTTTATTTAATCCTGGACAACAACATCAATAATTGGAAACTGGGATCCTATTACGGTGCAGGTGTGGTGCAGAACCAAACGCAGACATTTTTTTAAATGAAAAGTGAATTTAATCCAGAACACAAAGAGATAAACTAACACGAACTGTAAACCCAGAAATGAAAGGTGCTGATTGTAAAAGCAAAACACATAAGCGACTTACAAATAAAACGTGTAGTGTATCCACATGAATTGAATTAAACAAAAGACAAACCATGAACGTTGTGAAACACACAAACAATAAACCACACCTAGTTTGGTGAAAACCCAACTTAAGTAGGCTCCCCAATCAGAGACAACTGATGACAGCTGCTCTGACTGGGGAGCCCACAGTGGCATAGAGAAGGCCAGAGGCCTCTCTAAGTGTCATGTCCTGACTGGGGGTGAGCCCAAGGCACAGAGAAGGCTTGGGGCCCCAGCCAGGACATGACAGATCAAATTGTGGCTGGGTTTGAAAACATTCCGATTCTCTCTGCGCTATTTCTGGTAACTCCCAACAAAAATGTTGACCGTATAAAATATGTACACTATAATGTCCTGCGTCTCTCCAATTTGACCAGGGATGCGATTGAAGGCCTCTTGGAGCAACTGGGGCCTACTTCTCTGATGGCGGTGCAAAACCGTATGGCCCTGGATATGCTACTAGCTGAGAAAGGAGGGGTCTGTTCCATGTTCGGGGACATGTGCTGTACGTTCCTCCCTAACAATACCGCCCCGGATGGGTCTGTTGCCAAAGCGCTTGATGGGCTGCGGACGCTATTCAAAAGGATGCACGAACACTCAGGGGTGGACAATCCATTGGAGGGCTGGTTGGACTCAATGGTTGGGCGCTGGAAAGGGGTATACTTTCGCTCCTTCTATCTATAGCGACCTACGGAGCTATTCTAGTCACCTGCGGGTGTTGCTGTATTCCCTGCATTCGAGCTTTAATTATTCACGTGGATTGGTGGAATATTTTAGTTAAGATTAGATGTGTGGTGTGCTGTTAGAAACAATCCTTGCCGGTGGGGGTAAATTTAGAGAGAAGAATGGGGTAATAAAATGTTAATTAGTACATTCCAGAGTAGGACCATAAGTCAAGAGATCAAGGGGGAATAGGGGGACCTGGTTTATTGTCTGTTGGCTTATCACACTGACCTTGATGCGGACAGGGAACACAGGAGGGGAAGTGTAAACACACTGGTGCAGGTAAGTAACAAAACCGGTCATTCAAAATAACAAGTTTCTTCTCAAAATCTCGAACAAACTGGTCACATACATTTCCTCCTGAATCTCCTCTATATTGGGGAGTTCGGGTACCCAGGAGATCTAAAGCCTGGCAGATCAGGCAACAACATGCAGGTGCTCAACTCCAGGTGTGTTGGACTGTTGGAGAAAGGTGCTATACAGGTCAGTGCTTTGTCATCATCTGCTGGCCACATATGTTCCTGTATCTATAACAAAGTAAGGGAACACATAATCATCACAGTACATAATCGGGCCCATAAACACTACTGAGTCACATTATGGGTTGCTGTGATTTTAATTGTTTACTTTGATCTGTGATGTGTGTTTGAATTCAGCCTTCAATCGGTTGGTGATTTTCATTGACCATTGTTACATCATTTTGTTCTCAACAAATTACACAATGTACGGTAAAGATTTAGGCCTTATGTAATTTCCTTTTTTGTTACTCAATGTGTGATTTAAATGTGGACAAGGACAGCTACGAGTCTTTCAAACCTGGTCCTATCCGAGGGTAACCCCTGTACTGGCCCAACAGGCAGGAAGTCACTCCACCCACTTTGCCAAGTTGTATGAAATGTACATGTTGTAAGTGGAAATTTTGCTGACTTGATGTATCAATGGGTTATACACTTTCCATTACATTAATGGATCAAGAGAGATATTGGGGTCATAAAGCTATGTAGGAGAATCTGGTCTTTGTTAGTTTATGATGCCTATTGAGTCTTGTGACCCTTTGACCATCTGTTCTTGCCATCACTGTGTTGTTCCCAGATAAAATGGTATGTGGCCATGTGGGGGAAATGATTATGATTGTGAATATGTGATGTCTGTGATGCTTTCCAATCTTATTCAAAGTTGACCTTTACTGACCAGTGAGGGTAAATGTCCAGGCACATACAGAGATAGACCCCAGGGGTGGCTTGAGCACCTAACCCTTTCCCTTTAATATTCAATAAGTGCTCTTTTTGCACATTGGTGCCCCATTCTAGCTGGGTAACAGGTGTCATTCACTCAGACGTGCATGTTGTCCATCTACATGATGCATATTATGGAAACGGAAGTGTGTGAAGAAGCTAGCAGGTGTATGGCAGCTGGCATTTGGGGAGCCCTTATCGGTAATTTCAGCCCCATTATACAAGTCTGTGCCCTGAATTTGATGATGATGATGATGGAGAACGTTATCTAACGATGCTTTCTAACTTTTAACATTTAAATTTGACTTCCTCTTCTGACCAGTGTTCCATGTCACTGTCTCTTCCCCCTCAGCACCTGCAGTAGGTCCCAGATGTAACAGAAGAGTCACTGTGCAGTCTGACTGAGGGAGGTTTTTGTACGGCTCTGTATCGCTGTGTGAACACCCGTACACTGTTGGGGTAGTGCCAACTCTGACAGTAGTAATCTCCTGCATCTTCAGCCTGTACTCCACTGATGGTCAGAGTGAAATCACTCCCAGATCCACTGCCACTGAACCTAGATGGGGCCCCAGAATGGAGCGTGTTTCCCGGGCGGATCATAAGTTTGGGGGTTTGTCCTGGTTTCTGTTGGTACCAAGATAAACACTGATGGTTCCATGACTGACCATTGTAACAATTATTGTGCACATCACTGCTGGTTTTACATTTCAGAGAGACCGTCTGTCCTGGGAGAACAGCTTCAACTGCAGGAGTCTGAGTCACTGTGTACTGACCATTAGATTCTGAAAAATTAAAAGGTTTTAATGGAATATAACATAGGAACACATTTTCTGAATATTAATAACATCTGGAATTTCTTTTATCAAAGATTTTTTGGTATTCACCTTGAACACAGAAAGCAATGGTCCAGATGAAGATGGTTATAATAGTCATGGTTGTTGTGGGTTCAGTTGTCATGAAGCTCTCAGTCATGAAGTGTTAAACTCACAGGGTTATAAACCCTCCCAGTTCACTGAATCATGTGCTGTCTGTACAGAGCTTCATCGGTATGCAAATTAGATTTGGGTGTTTTCTCCATCAACCATTATTCAGTAAATGTAACCAAAGCGAAGCCATCAAATTTGAAATACTAAGAATCCATTATAGTCTGTAATCCATATTAGCCTTTCAGTAATTTATGTACATTAACTGATTGAATGAAATAACATACAGTGGGGAGAACAAGTATTTGATACACTGACGATTTTGCAGGATTTCCTACTAACAAAGCATGTAGAGGTCTGTAATTTTTATCATAGGCACACTTCAACTGTGAGAGACGGAATCTAAAACAACAATACAGAAAATCACATTGTATGATTTTTAAGTTATTATTGTGCATTTTATTGCATGACATAAATATTTGATACATCAGAAAAGTAGAACTTAATATTTAGTACAGAAACCATTGTTTGCAATTACAGAGATCATACGTTTCCTGTAGTTCTTGACCAGGTTTGCACACACTGCAGCAGGGACTTTGTACCACTCCTCCATACAAACCTTCTCCAGATCCTTCAGGTTTCGGGGCTGTCGCTGAGCAATAAGGACTTTCAGCTCGCTCCAAAGATTTTCTATTGGTTTCAGGTCTGGAGACTGGCTAGGCCACTCCAGGACCTTGAGATGCTTCTCACGGAGCCACTCCTAATTACCCTGGTGGTGTGTTTCGGGTCGTTGTCATGCTGGAAGACCCAGCCACGACCCATCTTCAATGCTCTTACTGAGGGAAGGAGGTTGTTGGCCCAGATCTCGCGCTACATGGCCCCATCCATCCTCCCCTCAATGCGGTGCAGTCGACCTGTCCTTTTTGCAGAAAAGCATCCCCAAAGAATGATGTTTCCACCTCCATGCTTTACGGTTGGGATGGTGTTCCTGGGGTTGTACTCATCCTTCTTTTTCCTCCAAACACGGCGAGTGGAGTTTAGACCAAAAAGCTAAATTTTTGTCTCATCAGATGGTCATTGGCAAACTTCAGACACGCCTGGACATGCGCTGGCTTGAGCAGGGGGACCTTGTGTCCGCTGCAGGATTTTAATCCATGATGGCGTAGTGTGTTACTAATGGTTTTCTTTGAGACTGTGGTCCCAGCTCTCTTCAGGTCATTGACTAGGTCCTGCCGTGTAGTTCTGGGCTGATCCCTCACCTTCCTCATGATCATTGATGCCCCACGAGGTGAGATCTTGCATGGAGCCCCAGACCGAGGGTGATTGACCGTCATCTTGAACTTCTTCCATTTTCTAATAATTGTGCCAACAGTTGTTGCCTTTTCACCGAGCTGCTTGCCTATTGTCCTGTAGCCCATCCCAGCCTTGTGCAGGTCTACAATGTTATCCCTGATGTCCCTACACAGCTCTCTGGTCTTGGCCATTGTGGAGAGGTTGGAGTCTGTTTGATTGAGTTAACCATACATGTAACCAGGTCAAACAGGTGCAGTTAATACAGGTAATGAGTGGAGAACAGGAGGGCTTCTTAACCCTTGAAGCCCTATGGGTAATTTGGGAACCCAAAATCCGCCTGTCAGAACCTTGACCTTTTGACCTCTCAGGAGGTTATCCTTTGTTTTAGAATGATGTCCATTACATTTGGGACTCTGAAACCCCATAACTGAAAGAAGGATGAATAGTTAACATTGTTTGAGAAGACTTAATGAGTTTATTAGTAACAATATGTGAAGAGAATATAAAAAATGTATGTTGACATGTAGTTGCTTTTATTGAGAAGGCCAAAGTATTCTCCAATAGGTAAGGCTTATTATGTCACATATGGACATCACCAGGGGTTCAGAACCACTCAAAAAAATTATTTTTGGAACATGTAACATAATATACAAGTATTCTGCATTATTGCTTCCGAAAATTGTACAATATCAACCAAAATTGACAATTTAGGATCCCTGTATCAGTGTGATGGATCACTTAATCCAAAAA
>JACXGK010014758.1:0-11207 GCA_016801125.1 Novumbra hubbsi
CAGAGCACTGTATCCCTGTTACCCAATGAAACAGACAGAGCACTGCATCCCTGTTCCCCACTGAAACAGACAGAGCACTGTATCCCTGTTCCCCACTGAAACAGACACAGCACTGTATCCCTGTTCCCCACTGAAACAGACAGAGCACTGCATCCCTGTTCCTCAACGGTTCTTATCGCTGTTACTATGATAGTTTCTTTAATGAGAAAATTGAACTGTAGGCTAAACTAGAACCCATACTCTGCATTACAGACTGAGACGTATATTAATTAAACTTATTATTTACATTATGTTTATATTTGGAGCAATATCACACAAGCCGTGTGGATGCATGCCGTTTGTTATATCTGCCAAAACTGTTAGCGATGATGAACAGCTGATTGTGTATTATAAATGGTGAACAATTAACAACATACATTTATAGTGTTACGTCGTTTTTACATTGTGCAATGATTATTACAATCTATCAAACTGGTTCTGTCACGTTGCCTCCTGGTGGTGGGTCCGCCTCCGGGCGCGTGACTCTCCAGCGTTCGACGTCGCCGGCCTTCTAGCACCATCGTGTGTGTTTGTCCTGTTTCCCATGTCCTGTGAAGGCACCCTTCCCTGATTCCCTTCAGCTGCACCCAGTTAGCTGGGTATTTAAACCCCTGTGTGTCTTGTCTCCGTATGTGTTATTGTCGCTGTTGCGTGTAGCCTACGTGCCTTGTTCGTGCCTGCGCGCGCCTGCGCGCACACCTTCTCGTGCCAGCCTGTTTAGGCTTATTGTTTAGGTTCGCCAAATAAATCGAACCTTGTACACCTCACCTGCGCCTTGATCCGGTTCTTTTCAATCACCAGACGTCACAGGTTCTTTGGATCATGGAAGCTGAACAGGATATTTTCTTTATTGGTTGTAACGATCAAACCTACTTCGGCTAACAGTTCAGTCTGAACATGATCACTACGTCTCCCTGATAAATCCGTCACGTTCACATTGGTCGGTCCGATTAATCTTTTATATTTATCCACTTGCAACTTATTTCTCATTGTTTAACATTTTAGTGGCAGTCTTAAACCCTATTGATCAGAATTCTCATGAGGTGCGTAGCTACTTAATTATTTTAGTAGTCAGTTAGCCATCTCTGATAACACTCTGTTGCTAGGGCAAGTGAACTTGCAAGAACATTTGGATGTGATGATGTGAAATGTTAAGGCCAGTCTACTTTGGTTGGGGCGTCGTACAATTTGATTGAATGATGCCAATTCATTTTGGCATCCTTTGATTAAAAATAAATATTCTAAAATAAATTGCTTTGAGATGAGCTCAATGGTGAGTAACCTGGAAACAGTTTGCAATGTAAGCCTGATAGATCTGTTTTCACAACATTAACATCACTTTAAAATGTAATTGTTGGAGTCAGTTATTTTGTTCTTCTTTGTAATTGGTATTGAGTGAAGTATGGCCAACATTGTGCACCAAGCCTCTTGAAGTATAGAAATTCAATGTTAACTAGTTGGGTCATTCATTGCAATAATGAAAAAAGTTAGGTTAGTCAGGTAATGTTTGATTTTGTCAGGAACAACTTGGGCTACTGTCATGTCACAATGTATCTGAGTGTGTCACGTCCTTCCCCTGGGACAGACGTGCTCCGGTGGGCTCCGGCATTCTAGCAGCCATCGTCCGTGTTCCATGTTTCCCTTGTGATGTGATCCCGCACCTGTTTCCTATTGTGTCATTAGCAGTGAATATATACTTCCACTGTATATATATTTCCAGTGAATATATACTTCCAGTGAATATATACTTCCAGTGAATATATACTTTCAGTGTATATATTTCTTCCCCAGTCTGTGTGCGTTATTGTTTATTGTGAGGTGCTACCAGACCCACAGCCTCAGTTAGCTCTGTTGTCATATTTGTTCGATACGTTCTCATTGTATGTCGGCGGTCGCCGTTAACATTGGATTACGCTATTTTATCTTGCTTTTGTTTGACGGTCATATTAAAAGAACATAATCTACCTCCTGCGCCTTGGTTCAGCCTCACATATTGTAATATATTAATGACTGTGAAAGGGGAATTGACTGTTTTATGATAGCCCCACAGTGTTAGTTGTTAATTCTGTCAATCAGTAATTTTGTTTATAACCATTAAAAACGTGCAAATGTCCACGGTAAAGGACAAATGTTAACCACAAACAATATTTTGTTTTCTTTAAAAAGAATAAGAACTTCAAATGTACACATTTACATTTGTTGAATGACATGAAAACTGTCATCATTTTTGTATGAACATGAGAATGCATGAGAAGAAAAGTCATCCAAATTAATAAAATAATAATTAATAATTAAATAAAGATTCGTAACCAACCCATTGGTGTTGGTTTGGTAAGAGACAAGACTGTGCCCCAACTTCCAGACTGTGCCCCAACTTGGTAGTTTGAGACTGTGCCCCAAACTACCAAATAATAATCATATTATCTCTCTTCCGATCTCTGGTCTGATAGACATTAGCTTGCTACTCCCGTCTCGCCAGCACTTCATAATTTCTTTCTTTATAGAATTATAGTGGGAAGGGTGCTGGAGGTGCTTCTGGGGAACTGAGATAAATGTGTCAAGGTTGTACAATTTGGCCTACTGCTGTCTTATTAGAAAAAAAATATATATTTCTGAATACTACACCAGAAGTTGGCCATTACATTAGCCACAGAATATCAATAGCAAATGAAATGAAGTGGATGTAAAAATGCATTAATGAAAACGTTGCAAATATGTCAAACAGGATGTAGTCAAAGCAGGTCTTTCACAAGGCTTTACATACACTTGTGGGAACAGGAAGAAAAGTAAAGGACTGTATGTAAGTTCTGTTAAAAATAAGCTGATTTAGATTCACACTCTGTGTCACGTCTCCTCCTGGGGACACGCTCCCCTCTGGGCGCGTGGTGAGCCGGCACGCGATGTCGCGATGTTTTTGTACTCTGTTTTCTCACGTACATTGTTCTCTGTCGAGCACGATATATAGTAAACGGCTGTGCTGCATCTGTGCCTTGCTTCAATTCCTATACACGCATCACTCTCAGACAATCTCAGGGATGTCTTATTAAAGATTGGCTTGTGGACCATATCATTTATATGCATTGCTGTAGGTAAACATGTCTATCTTTTCTATATCTGCAAGAACAACTATCTAATGATAAGTATTCTAATGTATCGAACCTTTGTGAAGACAACTATGCTGCAATTCCAAAAAATAACTGAATCTATCTCTTCCTTATCCTTGAGCTGGATGTGTAATATGTTGTTTACTTTTGCATATTCTGTTAGTTAAATAATGATCATAGTTGATAGTTCAAGTTGTAAAGCGAGTGGTTTTGAAGACATGAGACGCAAAATGCTCATACACTTTGGCATTACATTGCCATTTTTACAACCAATGGCAAACAATTGACAGGACAGGTGACAGAAAGAGGCGACTGTTTTCAAACTAAATGTGTGTAAGTTAGCACAGATATGCGGGCAGCCTTGCCTTCCTCAGCAGTCTACATTTATGTTTAGATTGATTCCTTTCTGTCTTGTTAAACAAGCCCCCACCATGTTGCACCGTGTCTGTGACACCCTGAGACATCAGCAGTAACATATTGACTCAAAAGGCTAGGAATAATATTGCTAATTAGCAAGCTAATATGTCAGACACATTGTGTTTAACATTTCTTTTTTGGCACGCATGAAAACAAAATGCTTCCATTGGTGTTCCATGACGAAAATAATGCTCAATATCTTCATGAAAAAATGAGGGAGTAATTACTGTTTACAGTTCTGGCATGTATGGACCCGGAGGTAACCTTCAACTCTCAACAGCCACAAGTAACTAGCTAAACTTGAGAAAGAATGAACTCTGCAAAACAGTGATAAGCGGTAACACCGTCAACATGCCTTAAATGAACCAGCACCTTCAATTTCACATAACACCATAATAATTCTGTAGAAGGAAATGGAAATCTTGGCGATATTCTGACTGTTGTGGGGACATTTCTACATTCCGCTCTCCACAGGTTTGCGGGTAAAGTCACCTTAATTCTAATTTACTCAAAACAACTCTAGGAAACCAGATATTTTAGTTTGAAAACCCCCATGTGTCATGCCAATTCTCTGTGTCATGTCCTGGCTGGGGGCCCCTAGCCTTCTCTATGCATTGGGGCTCACGGTCAGGACATGACACACAGAGAGGCCTCTAGCCATCTCTGTGGCACTGTGGGCTCCCCAGTCAGAGCAGCTGTGATCAGTTGTCTCTGATTGGGGAGCCTTCTTAGGTTAGGGTTTTTCCACACTCGGGTGTGGTTTATTGTTTGTTTGCGTGTCACAACGGTCACATTCCTGTTTTGTTTAATTCCAATTCACTGTGGATACTCTGCACGTTATTTGTAAGTCGCTTATATGTTTTTGCTGTTTCATTCAGCACCTTTCATTTTTGCGTTTACAGTTCCTGTTAGTTTGTCCCTTTGTTTTATGGATTAAATTCACCTTTCATTTAAAATGTCTGCATTTGGTTTCGCCTCACACCATGGACGTGACACTCTGCCATGGTATATTGACCATATACCATACCCTGTTGTGCCTGGATCCTGGAGTTGTCCCCAGTAACATCTGCAGGACATTCACAATTCTGTGAAGCACCCATTTAGTTCCCAAAAGTTGCAAAGTAGTAAATAAAATAATATATACCAGCCTTTTTCATATGCATCCTAGTTTTGATGTAGGCTCTCCTTTGTTACTGTTGCAAAAATGATCAACTCTCCGTCTCCCTGCAATTCCACCACGTTTGTGTCAATGACTAATTTCGCCTGTATTCCTACACTACACTTCAAGGAAATGTTTGCTCTAAGAAATACACTATAAAAAGTATAATATTTATTCCATTATAGGTTCAAGAGTAATAACAACACTGACTCATATGCAAAACAAATATTAGTAGAAATAACATTAAAAAAACAAAATTCAAATAGAGATGATTTTTGTTTTGTCACTAATCTTTTAGCTAAAGAAAAGGTATTTATTCAATCTTTCCACATTATCAATTCTCCCAGCTGATCTGATTGCTCAAAAGACCAATTAGGGAGAAAAAGATTTGTTTCCAGCCATGAATGCTTGTTTGTCTGAAAAGGCTTTTAGTGGAATACAAATGGAAATCCAAAGGCTCACTTGGATGTAGTCAACCCCTCAATGCTGAAGAAACTAAACTAGCTTTATTGATTTGATTCTCAAATGCCCTTCAATTACAAGGTAAATTTAACACCATAATTCCACAGCAACAAGAAGACAGGCTCTGCCCGCAAAACGTGTCCAGGTCCAAACGTGAAGGGAATTCATGTACCGAATCCATGTAACATATTGACCTACAGTTGTTCTAGTGCAGTCAGAATATCCTGGAACTTAATACAGACAAGTCAGGGAGATGTTGGTTGACTTCAGAAAATCTTCCACACTAACTGAGGGCTTGGTTTGGGTGAATAATAATTTGATGAATAGAAAGACAACATCACAGTAATTACCAATACATTTAAAAAGTCGGATCAAATAATTAATTGTCACCTAAAAAGATGTATTGGTACCTTGTTAATGTGTATCAATCCCTAGCTAGTTAGCAGATGTTAGCTTGCTAAAGGCCACATCTAGTTGGCTAGCTAAATCTGTGTGTAGATACATGTATTTCTTAGATTTGAATGAATTCAGCTATAAAGGTAAATGCAATATACAGCAAACCTTAGGCTTGAGTTCCCTGAAAAATTCCCCAACATTGAATGTTAGAGATTTGATTTTCTTTCATTGCAGCTTTGGAAAACAGAAAAGTACCTTTACCTAGAGGTATTACTGTCACAACTGTAAACTCTAAAGCATTATGTTTTATGTGTCACGGTGTACCAAAGATATTGGATTAGTTGTGTCAAACTGTGCCATCAGGTTTCAGAATCGGACATATGACACATTTTAAGCTGTTAAGAGTTTGAAACTCAACAATTCAGCTCAGAAACGTTGTTGTTAGGATGACATGTCAGAGACACTTGCTTTGTTTATCAACACTGTAGTGAAAAGAAGAAGTAAACTGTGTTATTCACACACACATTCATAAGCAACTCTAACTCTACATATCTAAAACACATTCAAGTCAAATGAAGGTATCTTACATTTAATACATGTGTCTTTGTTGTCAACATTAGATGCAGGAGTAAAGACCTGAGTGACATTTGACAAGGATCAGAGCGTCTATGAAATGGCAAGGCTTTCGGGGTGCTTCAGGTCAGCAGTGGTGAGTACCTACCGACAGTAGTCCGAGGAGGGACACACCAGCAACAGGAGTGGGGTGCCCAAGGCTCGTCAATGTGCGAGGGCAACGAAAGCTATCCCTTCAAGCCCGAAACGACAGAGGACCCATGACGACCCCTGTCCACCAAACGTCTACAATGGGCATGGAAGCGTCAAACTGGACCTTGGAACAGTGTACAAATGTCGCCTGGTCCAATGAGTCACTCATGTTCACATTTAAAATAAACAGAAATGGCATTTCCAAGGAAGAGAAAGTTAGTGTACCCATACCTTTTTCCATTACATGAAAAGTAAAAATTATGAATAAATCATTATTAAATGACTTGGATGGGTCCAGCCTTCCATAAACATGTGACACCTGGTGGCGTTGGCTTTCATTATACAGATATTTGGTTAAAGCCCAAGAATCCCAGGGTGACCTCAGGGGACCTACAGGCTTCACTTAGCACTACCACTGCCCCAAACCCATGCCCACAACCCATGCCCACAACCCATGCACACTACCACTGCCCACAACCCATGCCCACAACCCATGCCTAGAACCCATGCCTGCAACACATACCCACTACCCAATACAAATGCCCACAACCCATGCCCACAACCCATGCCTAGAACCCATGCCTACAACACATACCCACTACCCAATACAAATGCCCACAACCCATGCCCACAACCCATGCCCACAACCCATGCCTAGAACCCATGCCTACAACCCATACCCGCTACCCACAACCCATGCCCACAACCCATGCCCACAACCCATACCCACAACCCATGCCTGCAACCCGTGTTGTGTTTTGAAATGCGACAAGTCAGAAACAACCTTGGCCTACATAAAAGAGCAGAACGAGAAAAGCATCTGCTCTTCAAAAGAACATTAAAAACTATTACTCAATGTTATTTGTTGGACTAAGTTACCTTTATCTGCCAATAGTGAGTGAAGGCTGCTCATACATATGTAAGAACATGTTAACTTAACTGTAACTAACTGAACTATATGGGTAACATCACTTAACTATATTTGAGTGTCAGCCGAAAGTTAAAGACATAAGTTTCCAGAAAACGTTTTTAAAGAATACATTTATAACAGATGCAATATTCATACACAACTTGACAACCTCAAAATAAAACTAAGTAGATCTCAAAACATTTCATTAAATGTTTTATGACCGATACCAAAAAGGCATGTTGGCTAAAACAAAATGGCACCCTTTGACTTCAATTGTCTAGTTGGTGAACCTGGAATCATTCTTCTTCATCCCTGGTGATCTATAAGGAGACAATTCGAGAATCCAGCAAGTTCTTCAGAAGATGATAAACTGATAACTTCATGGAAAGTGACTGCGTAATTGAATAGGCTTGGCAGTTCTGACAACCATAATAGAGCCTCTGTGCAGTATACATTACAAATGTTACTATAGATGAGGGATCATGGGCAGAAATATTTAATTCTTGAATTAGACAGAGAAATGTACCGTAAATACCCAGAGAATAATCCATGATGTGCATGAATACATTTTGGAACCAGTTTCTGAGAAAACAGAATACCATAGCAGTCTTCCAATTTTAATGAATTCTGGGGAGAGACAGATATTTCTTGGAGGGGTATCTATTATGTACATTAATCTGAAAAGATCACAGGTGATTTTTCTCTCTTTAATTGGTCAGGATCATGGGTAGATGGTAGCCTAGCGGTTGTAGAGAAGAACCAGCAACTGGAGGGTTTTAATTCTGTATGGACAAACCTTATGGTTGACCTGGCAACCGGAGTGCTGCTAAGCAACACCCCTTAGATGTCTGCCTGTAGCTTTCGCACAATTCTAGTAACACATAAGTGTTTTGGTGTCTTTTTAGATTTTTTATGTGTAATTTAAACATTTCCATTTTAGTCATTTAACTGATTTAAATATTTGTTTTCATAAAAGGGCCACATCTAGAAGGATAATGCAACACATTTTTGTTTTCTGTTGTTACATGGGGAAAACATAAGCCACCGAATAACAGGTGGCCATTCCAGTTTGGAAATGTAGCCACAAGTACAATGGCATATTTAGGGCCCGATCTCAGGACAGCTATTTAACGTCTCATTCAAGACAGGACCCTGCGCATGGCAATGTCCCCGTCACCTGCGGTTAGATTTTTAGGTCATAGGAAAGAGGGCCCTCTACTGGCCTTCGAACACCACTTTCCATCAGAGGACTAACCTACACCCACCATGCTTAGCTTCACTGGCAAGCCCTTTGTTGTCTGGAAGATTTCTTTCCATCACAAGCAAGCCCATAAGAACTCTGCATATTTCAGCACCGTAAAGAAGTACTATGGAGTTAGGGTGAGGCAGTTAACCCTTCCGCGTTGCCAGTGTCATAATGCATTATATAAGTTAATTTTAAATGCCTTGTGAGCTATATGCATAGCAGGCTAGGAGATGAAGATTCATGACACTAATGCTAAATTGGGTAAAGCGCTGAAGTGTTAAACAGCTGGTGACTGTGCCTGAACTCTCAGTCTTTCTCCCTTTCACTGCCAGGTGAAGGTTGTGAAGGTGATCCTTCACCGGGGAGAGAAGTGTGGGGGAAAGGCACAGCAGGAAAGAAGCTATTCCTCCTCTCCTTCACTGTCCTAAGTCGACTTGTCATATTTGTCTACAGCTGCAGTTCTTCTGGGAAGGAACCCGATCTACATCCATTTCCTGGTTGTCTTCTGGAGCACAACCTCTACCTGGGTGAAAAATCGCTGGTTGTGCACTGTTAGGATATTGGGAAGCACAGTAAGTACAACTTGATGCAAATGGTTTAGGCTGATATGAACATGTAGACTCTCTTCTAATTTAAATTTTTTGAGACCAGACATTCAGTATTGCATATACTTTATTAACAGGAGTCTAGTGTGTCTGTATTCGGTTAAACGTAGTAGCATTTGAGGAAAAAAAAGAACAAGCTCAAAGCTGCTATAGGCTAGAGATGCATCAGATGGAACGCGAGAGAAACATCTCAAGGGTAGCATTTTCAAAACACTTCTAAATCCTTTCTGTATCTGGGAAAATTTAGCAAAATGGGGAGAGAATTAACTTCAAGCATGGATGGTGGAGCTTACTGCTTTTCAGGCACTGAGAACATCTTGCTTTGAGAGATAAGCGAAAGCTGTTTTTGGAGATTGTAAAACTGAAACCAAAGCCCCTCTATCTACACCACTCCCGTTATCCTCCTGTGTGCTCAAGACAATTAAAATGTTAGTAAAAAAAAAAAGAAAAGAAATGCACCATTAACATAAACAGAACATTATTGTATCCATCTCAGGATATTACCCCTGATATCAGTGCAATTGTTAAGGGACGGTTGGGGACGTCAGTGATCTCGGACCATTGTTCTGATATAACTTTGTTCTATGTCCTGAAGTCATGTCAAGCCCAATACGCACTAGGTGTCAGTAAGGAGTGTCCTATTATGTCTGTAAAATCTAAAATTGACAACACAGGAGGCGTCTACAAAAAGGCCTTGACATGAATACAATAACTGGAATAAGCCACGCCGTTAGAAAGGCTGGCAGGCTGTGTCCAGGATGACTGTTGTGCTGCAGAAATGTGGGGTCTCTCTGGCTAAGGGGTTTTGACAGCTATTAAAACATAAATCTGACCGACAAACATGTGATGTTTTCGGCAACTGGAAATGCCAGGTTTAGATTTGAAATATACTACAATCAAATTGTAGAAGCTTCACATACTATCTACAAACTATCACTAACCTTTCGATTAACTATTCACTAAACCTAAACTTGAACCTCATCCTCTCTCTACCCTTAACAATTTCCCTAAGATACACCTACTCTAAACCTAATCTCAGTTTTTGATAGTATGTTAACAGAATATTCGTAGCTCAACATGAATGATAATACAAAAAACGGATACAACGAGTCGCTTATACAATGTGTTTTCTAAGGTAATATACATAATTAAGTCTTTCATATATCACAGTTAAAATATTACCCATTTAAATATATGTAACTGTACATGTGAATTCTAACTCTATTATATTTTCACTAAATCAGGTTGTTGGATCAGGTAGTTGGTGTCATTAGGAACCAGTTGTTTGCTCTAACTAGATCGACAATCCGTGATTGTTCAATCGAAACATTTCTTGTCATGGTTGTTTGGAAAGTATATAATTTACTTGCAAACTAGTCAACTAACACAATCAAGTCAATCATTGTAGCTACAATAGCAATAATTACCTATATTTGTATGTCTATGTTGTTTTATTTAGTGATGTACCTTTAGGTAAAGTACAGCACAAACAAAAACTGAAATATAACTGCAAGCAGTAATTGAAGTTCCTCCGGGAACTTGGAGACCACTGGGAAACCTGTGCAACAGATTGAGTAAATTCGTCCATGGTGATTGAACTGACGGTGTGAAAAGTGTGGCTGTAGACAGTGATAGGACTTTGTAATTCACTTGACAAAGGTGTATATGTATCTGAGAAATGTACCGGTGTCTAGTGCATTCCGTTGTATTGTACTTTAACTGTTTACTGAGGACAAAGTTGAGTCTAAGCTTGTCTAAAGTGTGAGTGGTTTTCCTTTCATGTAACTTTGATGGACTCTTGCTTTTGAAATAAAAGATGCATGAGAGAGCTTTCTTGTCGGTCGGTTGGATGGTGACCTGTCCGACGTCTGCAGGAGACCGGTAGTACAAGAGATCGGTGCGAAAAATGTAAAGGCCACTTGTAAGCTTCGTAATCGGGAGATTTTCCAAAAATCGGCTCCCGGGTTACCAGGTGCCCGGAGATTTTAAAATCGTCACTATCTTGGTTTAATCCGCGGAGGGGGCTTAACGGTGGGTTCCCGGGGCCCAAGGGAGAGCAAGGTAACCGGGGGAACGTGTGCACCGAGTGACAGGCCCGAGGCGT
>JACXGK010014759.1:0-11205 GCA_016801125.1 Novumbra hubbsi
CAGGAGATGTTTAGGGGGATAACAACCAAACTGCCAGGAAGGAAGCTGGCCAGAAGAACTTCCAGATTGACTTGGAACCATAGCTGGAAGTCTGCTGGCTCGAACATTTCGAATTTTGGAGCAAGAGCCGTCAAGGTCAAGTTTAGCATTGTGTCTCTTACGGCTGTGTTTATGATGAACGTGATGTTTTCCTGGAAAACGAAAGTTGAACTATTTACCAGAATATATATTTTTTTCAATTGTTAAATGTTGGCCAATTCGCGGGTCAACTGGACAACGTCCATCCCAACTAGTCTCACCTGACGGGTGATTTCAACAAAAGTCACATAGAACTCTTGTAACTGCACTTCAGATTCTGTCATGCTGATGAAAACTTCCCTCACGACAGTCTCATTCTCCAAAACACCAGTACCTGATTCTAGTATGAGTTCAGCTTTTTGATTTGGTGTGAGCACTTCTAAAACGTCCACCTAACGAGAAGATGACATACATTTCATCAAACATTTTGGAAATCAAATTTTTGGGCCAATCTGACAATCAGAATGAAGTAGGGTTTATTTCCATGACTTTCTCTCTAATATTACTAATAGGTTAAACTCGAAACACTTACACTGGAGAAGCCTTGATTGAGGACATGTAATTCAGAAAGTTTTGCAAAAACCGAATAAGGTCCAATGTTTTTCTGAAGCCAGTCCATGCTCCCACTGGTGTTTGAGACACAGCCAGGATCTGAAACCAAAGCTGTAGGGAAATTACCTTTTAAAAACCATACAAAAAATACTTATATTGTTTGGTCATGAGAAGTACGTGAGAGGTACATTCAGTATTTTTTTTTTTGCTTTCCTGAAACATTACCTGCTGTGTGATTATTTGAAAGGAATGGATGAATGAAATTAGTGAAGATCACTTTTTGTTTTTCTTTGTCCACGTTTGCTATTTCATTACTTAATACCTTGACTCTAAAACAAATAAAAACATATTCAAACAATCACAATTGACCAAGACAATTTATTTTATAATAAGGACTCAATGTTCGTCAACACACAATGCCTGAAATGAGCCACAGCTGAAGTCTTTGGTGCTCAACAGTGTCATGAAGCGTCCAGTAATGTAGGGTAGAAGAGGTGCCAGCTGGATTTTGGTCCACAGGAAGATGAACTGCTCATTTTGGACATTATCACTGTTGAGGCTTGTCAAAACTTTGAAGGCATTGAGGACCCCAGACTTCGACATTCGTTTTCTCTGAAATTAAGTGTACAGTTTACATTTGTCTTTGCATTGTTTATAGTGGAAAACATATTTTTGTAATCATAACAAGGCAATAGTAATGTAGTTTTAGCTGTGGAATTATGTCAATTGCTATTGGGGAAAGCAGGGTTTCTGAACTGAAATATGGTCAGGTACTGTGCTGTCTTAGCATGATAGAGCCTGGGCAGAAAGGATCTTTGACCTGCTTAAAAGTAAGCTGCTCTCCCATAGGGTTGGGAGAGCCTGGAGACTGGAGGGGGCAGTTCCCCAGATCTAGTCAGTTTGCCAGCACAGTGTTCAAAGAGAATATGCAAGCTTTAACTGTGTTCCTGTGAAAGAGTGTTGGCACATGGTCAATCGTCACAAAACATTCTTTACCTTCTTCAATTTTTCAACCAATATGGTAGAAGAAAGATGAATGTGTCACATTAATGCCTAATAGTTTACTGGTTGTTTTAGGAACTAGCCTGAAAAACACTGCAATGCACCTTCTATAATGGGTCATTTTTTGCAAAAAGGAGTTACATTTTAAGAATCTCGTCAAAAAATCGGAAACCCACCATGGAGGACTTATGGGTTACAAAAGCATATTGGCTCATCATTGGGAGAGGGACCCAAGTAGCAAATGTCATCACATTAGATCAAACAGGGTAATCAACCACATGACAGACATGGCGACTGATCAACAATCCCCCTCCCAAATCTACTGTGTGGCATCAAGGTGTAAACCTGACAGGATTATTAGTTTAGTTTTGATCATTATTACAAGCCGAACATAAAGGGATGTTCCTAGAGTGTAAGTAAGTAAGTAAGTCATGTAAAAACAAAATATAAAAATACCAGAATGAGGAAGGCATCTATGGTCAATTCCATAATTTGCCTGAGGTCTTGCTGCATCACTCTGTCCTCCTGATCCATGAGGGTTTGGTTGTTGTTTCTCACCAGAAGCAGTTGGTTGATCAGAATGTCCACAGCGTTTGTTATCTAAATGAATTGAATGACACGCAATACCGGTCAACAATGTTACAACACCCCCATTCCACCAATTTCTATTATTCTTCAAGCTGTTCAGGGAATTATGTCCAGTGAATTATGCCAGAAGTTTAGGATACCAAAAACAAAAAACGTAGTGAGGAACCAGTAGTGGGTTAATTTACAGCTGTTCTGCAGCAATGGAAGTAAATTAAAATAAGGCCTTGAAATTTGCTGCAAACAATTCCTACCGGTGTCCCTTCTGGTGTCCCAACTTTGTTTATTACCAATGTAAAAGAGAGGTATTACTACACCCTCTTAAGCATTATTTGGACGGTATTGTACTGCAAAGTGGTATATTGCTATCAATTTGGTGAGAAAAAGGCAATTAAAAAAGGCAGTTGATCAGGGCTTCATTCTACATCTAGATAGGGACCCAAAACAGGTGAGGTGAGAGGTGCAGATTTAGAGGGGATCATGACCCCCCCGCCCCAATATCACAGACTGGTCACTTTGGCCTCTTTGGAAAATGACTGCATCCATTGACAGTGACCTCAATATGTGATTTAAAGCTACATACTTTCCTCCAGGCTATGTCAGAACAACCATAGAAGAGAATAAGAAGACTTAGGCTTCAAATCTTGGAATGGCCTGCACTGTCTCCAGGTTTTTAGGAGGTTAGCGGAGCAACCTACATTTATTTCCATTATAGAAAGAGTTTCACAAGTGTGTTTGCATGTTATGTATGCACATAATGGCTACTTTTATGAGTCAAAACTTTTACATTGTCTCAAAAAAGCAACACTATTATTTATTATTTGTCTCCATTTGTTTATTTGTTATATGCTCTTTTTTCAGAGTAAATAAAGACCTCAAACTGTGTAAATTCAAATAAAGAAAATGAAAAGTTGTTCTTGAACTTTGACGGTTAGTATAGACTATATACTTACGTTGGAACTGGCCTGATTCAGTGCTGTTGAATTGCAGGCCCATAGAGAGTCATTATGTATAGATCTGTTGATCAAATGAGATTGAAAGCATAAACTATAAATTTGAAGCGGTAGTATTTATTTTGTTCATGTTGAGGTAAAAGCAATAACATAGAACTAAACAACAAAAACTGTAATAATTCAGTACACTAACCTGTTTTCTGGGCTCAACCAATCTGTATCTAGGATAGATGAAACATTTCAAAAAGTAAATATTAAACAATAAAAGCTAATAACGTTGGTCTGATTTAGTGGGTCATGTTCATCTAGTGGGTCATATTTTATAGCCATGTTAGTTTATTAAACCATTAAATAAGATTGTAACAAATAATGTAAATTATTAACCAGTATATTTCCTACCATTCAAAGTTGCATTATTGCTCTGAAAAACAAAAACGTATAATGTTGCTAGATTATAACTATTGTATAAAAACATTATAAAATAAAAAAAACTAGATCAATATTGTAACATGATATTTAATAATAACAATAATAATAATAGCACTTAGAATGGGGCAACTCATCCACTAGAAAAGAGCATGAAATTGTCTCGCATTTACAGACAACCTACCTCTGCAGAGATCAGTGTAACCATGCAGCCTGAAAGGGATGAAGATACAGAACATGTTGAATTATTTTTCTAAATTAACATATTAACCATAAGGATGGGATTTTTCTTGTTCGAATGTAATTTACCAATTCCAACAGCTGATATTAGTAGGATCCACACTTGCATAGAGGGGCCTCCCATCCTGAGATTGGCGAATGCTCAGCTCCGCATGAATGATGACCTTTGGTCCCATGTGAACAAAATAAAGGATGTAAAGAAATGAAAATAAATACAGAAATACTGACACAAGGTAGAATTTGATAACACTGTTGCTTGTCCAGGGACCCTTCAATGCAGGGGCCTATGAGGCTGAACCATTGGGACCCAAGCCAGTGGAGGGTAGAGCGCAATGAAAAATGTATTAATTGGATATATTTATGCCTGGGGACTCAAGAGGTTGACAGAAATGCAATTCTAATTTACCAAATAGCAACTGTCAAATGGGTCACACGAAGATGTCAGGGAAGTATGTAAAAATGCATATTTCAAATCAAGATTCCCAACATTGTGCAGTAATTGTTCCTTGTCTGCGTTGACCTCGTTGATTGGTATTTATTGCTGACACTCAGTTATTTTGTAAGACAACCAACTGTCACAGAGACCACACACCCATTCTCATGTTACCGATGTCCATTGACTATGAACATCCTATGACATCTCAAATGTCACATGTTAAATGTCATACCACTAGTAGGTACATTTGGTATTTGCGAATAGTGTGAATTTTTCAGTAAGAGGCAGCTTCTATCCTGATCACCTGGGTAGAGTTTTGGTTTGCATTATTTTTCTGTAGAAGAGATTAGAATGAAAATAGAATAAATGTTGCAGTTCTCTGACTTTGAGCTCAGTTAGAAGAACAAATCTGTTTCAACGGCAGAATAGTGGGTTCAATTCTAGAGACTAAAATGTTTACATTCATGACTGTGCTTTCATCCACTAATGACAATAGCATCTGCTAAATACAGCATATTGTTATTACTGTCAGTATTAAACAGTTGTTGTATACTGTTTTTGGTTTGGCTGTCAGCAAAGTCTGTGCAAAAAGTGCACCTGAAAGTTAGGTAATGATTTATTTACCTGATTTATTTAGGTAATAAGTGTTTCAAATATGTTTATATATATATTATATTTCCAAATAAATGAATTTAGTTCGACTTTAAGGTGCTTAAGACTTTAGACACAGTAAAATAAATGTATCTAGTTGAATTTGTTCAGTTTCACATGTATTTTTTTCATTTTTTGCAATCAATCATCATCAATTTAAACTTTTTTGTTTTACACTTTATAGCTTTATATAGTCATTGTATTACTGCCAAATTACTTAAAAAAAGAGCATGCATTACATAAAACTTGAGAATAACTACAGTATAACGACAGTATACCCGGAGAACAACCATGGCTATTATTATAATATACTATAGATTATTAGTCATCAGTTATTCATTATTCTTTTCAGATATCCTTACCTGCCTGTTCACAATGCTGTGTCAAAGAGGAGTGAAATTGATGGTATGAGGGTGGACCATTTATAGTTTTGGGTGTGGTAAAGAGGAATTGTTAAAAGCATCATTAAGAGTGGCAGCCTGCTGAATGGGGTTCAGCCGGTATGGGTGGAAATATGTCAGATGCACAAAAGGATTTCACGAGGCAATGATAAATTAAGCCATTTCAAGGAGAACTTCACCCTGGAGGGATTTTAGGTGGTGTGTATCTTGTCTGAGAAAGTCCTTGGGCACTCAAAATACTTCCATTAGTTCGACAGAAAGAGCAAGGTTTGTTTTCTTGCGCAACTAAAGCCCTAGAGTATCACATCTCTGTGTGTAGGGAAGGGTGGGCGAGATCAATAAAATAAATCTAGACATCTCACTAATTCTCTATGTTGCACCGATCATGCTAAAAGTCAATTGTATATGTAGTCACGGTTGTCCTTGAGTGGCAGAGCCTTTGGATATCTTTGTTCCTGTCAACAGATATTGAACATTTTCAAGGTGTCAACATTATTCCTCTTCCTGGACTGGCATAGTCCCTTGCCCTCCCCTCCATTCCACTGACTATTCATATCTGGGGCTAGTAATCTACTGTCAAAGTCGCTAGTTGCTTTTATTATGATTTGAGCCTTGCTTATTAAAAACCATGCTAGATGTACAGGTAAATGTATTTTCATGTTTGTTTCTTTTGGTTGCCATGTATTTTATTGTTTGTGTTTTCACAGCGATATAAGCTAATGTAAAGATATAACCTAATCTTTTTAGAGATAGCTAGTTAAAACGCTACTTGATTTTAGTCTTGTATAGTTTAATAAGTGTCTTTCTTGTCTTTGAAAAATCATTATTATTAGGGAGCCAAATTTGTATTTGCTATGATTTCTGAAACAAAACAATCCAAAAAAGGTGGATTGTACCACAAAATAACAATGTGTTTGTTCAAAATTGTGTTCAGTATTTTGTTTCAGTGTTTTTTTTTTTGTGACACAAATTTATCATTGCAAATAGTAGGGATTTAATGATGTAATGTGACATGTCAAAAGTGACAAGTAAAGGTGTGTGTAAAATTGCATTTGTGACTGGATGAATGAAAATATGTACAGAACAGAAAAACTAATTAATTTAATTGGGCTTGTTTGAAAACAGGATTCCCAACATTATGCAGTAAGTGGATCTTGCATCTTGACGACAATGACCTAGATTTGAATATTTTTAGATCAAATCATTTTGGAGGAGCACAAAAAATATTTTTTATCAATTTGCTTACTCAGTGATTTTATTATCCATGTTACAAAATATCCTTAATCGATTTAGAGAATCTGGAGAAATCACAGGGTGACACTGCATTAAAAACAGACACAATTCTCTAGATCTTGATCTGTGAACACAGTATGTGGCTGCCCCTTTTCTGGGCCCAAGCTCATTTAAAATGGACTGAGGCAAAGTAGCAATCTGTCTTGTGGTCTGACCAATCAAAATCTGAAATTAGGCATCTTATAAATCCTTATTCACCGATACACAATATGTTTTTGCTTACATTTATATTAAACATGTTTGGAAACAGCGTTGTATTTTTCATGCAAAGTATTATACTCTGTGTTAGCCTTTTACTTTTTAGTATATTCTATATACAGGTCTGGAAGTTTTGAGTAAGGAACCAAATAATTCAATTTGCAGTGATCTCTTAAACTAAACCCTTCTGTTACTTTATTGTAAATTTTTCCCAGAGCTGTTTATCTATACGTGACAGCTTTAAATATAAAGTATTAAATGTTTATTATTACGTTTTTCAGAATATGTGATTAATTAGTGGTCTGAAACCTGTCTTTTCCCAATGCTTTGTCAACAAGGAGTGAAAGCGTCTGTACAGATCACGTTAATAGTAGTGGTTAAACTCTGATGGTTAAGTATCTTGAGTGACAGCCTTCGGGATGAGGATTTGCAGGTGTGTTTTGAAAATGCAAAAAATGTTCTAACATTTTCACAGAGTACCTAGCAAAGAGGGAAGTTTCCTAACTCAAAAGTTAACTTACGTTAACTAGAACGTATTTGAATTGCAGGGGTGTTTTATCCCTGGTGTCCTAGCATCACCAAACTTGCTGCAATTTTCTAACTCAGGAGCGGACGAAACTGCAGACACACGAGGAAAGACGTCGTTCAGGCATTTAATGGACTCAATTCGGCAGGCAAAGATTAGGAAGCATAAACAGGCAGGGATTTGGTACATTAAATGACACGGGCAAGGTACAGACAGACGGTGATTAGCGGAGTTGGTTCGGTAAACAGGAATGCTAGAAACGAGCCCTGAGAACACTAGAAAACAAGGAATTGGGGACGACTTGGGAAACACAAGACGAAGGAATCGTGGGAACATGGGAGGCACCTGCTGGGGGTTGAGACACAAAGGTGAGTGTGTGACAATCTATCGTCCTAGCCACCTAATCATCCATAGTTTCCCTGTGTCACTGATCTAAACCCAGCAGTTTAAAATGTGCTTTTACGCTTCCGCATTTGGCGTATGCGTGCCGTACACGTCTGTCCATTTTTGAATTGTCCCCAATGTTTTGGAGTAACCCAAATTGCTGCTTGCAGCTATATGTATTATTATTATTGAATTGTACACTTTATTTTACTTGAGAGTCTAAAGTCTAAAGAGAATAAACCGTTGCTTTCTACATACATACAACTACTAGACTACTTCAATATGTATGGCACTGAATCATAACACAAATAAGACGTTCCGGACCTTTGCTTGAAGTAATTTGGTCTAACTGGACCTTTCTACATTTTAATTAAATACCACTGATCTAAATATTTACACTTTAAATATGTATTTTTTCTAAATGATAGAAGACTCGTATACGGGAGCCCTTGCGACATCTGCTGATAGAAAAGAGAATTGCAACCATGGAATGCAGGAATAAAAATGGCCGAACGCGCAATTTAACATTGAACAGGAATTAAATAGCCTTAAATCAGCTTTTCTCAGTGTGATTTTGACAATTTAAAAAGACTGGGTGATATAACACACATATTTAGGAAAAGTTAAAAAAGCAAGGGTCCTGGAATTTGATCGAGAGCGAAGATATCATTTCTTTCCTCTTCACTGGGTAAAATTTGCCCGCTCTGGCGCTTCTAGTGTTAACACACTTAACTGCAATTAATAACAGCATTTGCCACTAAGCGTTCATATGACTGAAAGTATGTTTTACATAGAAAGGTAATAATATTGATTAATTGAAAGACAAATAAAGGATGACAATAATGTTTATTTTTAACAGTTCTTTATTAAAAATTGTTATTTTAACATTTTACTTGAAATATTTTTGCATGCATCACTTAAATCTCAAAAGGCAAGGCAGACACAAAGCTTTTTGCAACAAATCACAACTATAATATAAATCAAAAAACTAAAACTGTTAATCGGTCACTAAACAACCCCATGCCATGATATAGATAATAAAAAGGTAAAAGATAATAAAGATGTTTTATTCTGTATTGTATTACAGACTGGATAATGTTTTGTTAAACCGGGTAGTCTGTTCTAAATACATCAAAAGTAAGCAAAACATGAAACAACATTATAAAAGATGTGAAGGGCAGAATTAGCAACACACACACATTATCTACTAATTATCCTATATATATATATGTTAGCTATTGGAAACTGAAGAAAAGTGCTTATTGCCGCTCTAAAATCCAGCAGTGTAAAATTGAATGCATGCAGCCCCAGACTTGTTTAACACCCCTATATTTAGGGTGTGTTGCAAAAGTAGGAGGGTCGACTAGCAACAAGCTGCAGTAGGGTTCTAAAGCAGTTAGGTTGCGTCAGAATGGACTGATCTGTGGAAACAGTGAGAACAGAATAACAATATTGATTAGGTGTCAATTGCATAAGGCTACACACACTAATTGTTACACCGCAAATTATGTTCTGGCCATTCAATGTCTTTCCTGCTGTATTTTGTTAGACCACTAGTTCTGTTTTTTTCACTCACGTGATTTGATATCTTTTTTTGAGAAATGCCCACACTGGATTGTGGCAAATAGACAGACTGCCAGTTAGGCATCATCTAAACGTTTGATACTTTAAACTTTATGGTTACAATTACGTTTTTGTACAGAACTTATGCCATTCACTAGCTGGCATATAAATACTTTGATGTCACAATCATTTAACGTGTGCATATATTATTGCAAAAGGTTTGGAACCCCAATCTCTGCTTAAATCTCCACGTTCACCCCTACTACTCAAACCAATCACATGTCACTTGGCGTCATTACATTTAAGTGATTTAGCAGACGTTCTAGTTCATAGCAAAATACAATACAGAGTCCATGCGTTGACATCATTTTTCCTAATGAGAATTAAACCCACAACCCTACTGTTTTAAGTGCTATGCTCTACCAGCTGAGCTCCTCCCCCTCTCCTCTCACAGCAACATTAGCTATGTCATTGAATGCAGACATGATAGTCAACAATGTAGGAGGAATAAATGTGTTACCTTCATTGGATTGGTCTGTCAAATAATCCATTAGGAACAGGTAGACTTGCTGGGACTGACTCTGTGACAGCTGACTTAGTACTTTATCACACCCCTTGATGCTGTGACAAAAAAAACATTGTTTAATTTATTAAAAGACAATCCATTAAATGAATTGTATGTACACTAGAGATCTGGAAGGCCAAATCATATCCTTAATAGTATGAATCTCACATTGCATTGAAGGAGTCACAGCTGATATTCCTTGGGATAATAGAAAAGGTCCCTTGTTGAATGCCTGGGAGGAATAACTGTAGATAGACCTGGAACCAGAGCTCAAATCCCTGAGTGTCTAGGGTGTGGAATTTGGGGGCCAGTGACGTAAGTGTAACATTCAAGAGGGTGTCTCGCAATTCCGGCTGAATACTGGTCAGGTTAACCTGTAAAGATTAGAACATTCTGTGAGGTGGTGGCTTTATAGATATGTAGCAATAGAAGTACAAATTGTATTGGACAATAAAATAAAACAATGACGGATTGTAAAACAAGAGGCCTTCTCTGAGTTTTGTTTTTTCTTAGGAAGGATTGTGGGCGGAGCTGGGAGGGTCATCAAGGTACATTGAGAAAACCTGGACTATGGAATGGTCCTGTTTACCCATTCATGTGGGAGACCTCTTTACAAAAACTTTCTTTTGTTATGAAGTTATGACATGCGTTAATAAAGACTTTTTATTTTATACTTAGATTTTTTGTACTTATATGAAGTGTTTTACATATACTATCACAACCCAAGTAATGGGCTTTGATACAGGAGAGGGTCTTCGATGTGTTTACAGATAATGCATTAACGCAATAACAATAAAAACAAATTTACTCAAAATCCCCAAATAATACAAACCATTGCAGCAACATCCACAAATGATTGGAAAAATTGACCAATCTCTCCCATGTCGGATGAATGCAGAACCCACAGGAAAACCTCTTCCACTAGAGTTTCATTGGCCAGGTTTATAGGGTCCACTGTAAATTCTGCAATCTGGTGTGGTGAGAAGTAATCTAGAACTGCAAACTGGGTAAATGACAAAGTAATTCAGATGCATCATTGCTCAAAATTGTGATTATTCTAGTCAAAAACAAATGTGTTCATTCTAAATATGCAAAGAACACCAGCAAACAATTGACATACCACTGAGATGTTGAAGTCTTTAAGTTCCGAGTAGGTTAGGTATTCGGAGTACAGACCCAGGTTGTGTTCAAGCCACTCAGCGCTAGTGTGGATATTCTGGCTGCAAGCTAAAAGACGCAGGACCATTTCGATTATTGACAGATGGGGTACTGTAATGTTATATCTAAAGGACACGGAAGCAACATGCCAACTGCTCACTAATTTTCAAAGAAGCACATGTAATCCTGCAGAA
>JACXGK010014760.1:0-11204 GCA_016801125.1 Novumbra hubbsi
AATGCTAATTTTTTTTATTAAATGTGTAGGTCCACATTGAACATCATATTAATATGACGGTAGCCTACTTGTTTTCTCCACTGACTTTATGTTTAGGGCTCTCGTAGGCCTACACTATGATCAAATAGCTACAAAAGTCTATTAACCATTGTCTGAATCTGTAAGTGGGTACAGCCTCTATGTTCACTATCATTGTGTTGTGGACCTACCGCAGCATTTCCACAACCACATTTCTTTTCTTGGTAACCCAAAATATTGGGGATCATAAATGGATAAAATACTTCACAAATACATGATATGATAACAGTGATGTCTACATGCCGTATAAAGACCTCATACTGCCTTCCTCTTGGTGAGCCTGGCTTGGCTGATGTCAAATCCTCTGCGTATTGGGAGGACACTCCCTGCCTTACTAAGTCTTTTCATCCAACAGCTCCCACTGTAAGGACTCAGTCATTAAAGGAAAAAGTCCCTTTCTCCCAAAGGGAGAGAGAATCAGGGCCAGGCATTTTTATTCCCAGCACAGATTCACATCCATCAGTCATCTCATCTAACACAGACTAAGGCTCGAAAGGACCGGATTCACTTTTTTGAGTCTTGCTTTGTACGTAGTGTAAGAACGTGTCTGAGAACAAAATAACTGCCAATAAATCCCCAAAGATTGAAGGGCCAACCAATTAAGTAGTAATGTATGGATCCAGGTACCAAGGGGACTTTGAAAAATGTATTTTCCAACTTGAAGGGGCTTTATGCTTTGTAGAATTTCTTTCAGTATTTATAAAGTATGACTAACGTCAAAGTCAAAACAGGTCCCAGCGTTTTTTTCAGCCAAGTCAAACAATTACAAACTAGGTCATCTATTTCATATGATGTTAAATACAAAAAAAAACATGAGTGTTTAAAATGCAATTCGCCTGAGAATGTTACGGATCTAAGTGTTCCAATGAATAGGAATTCGTAGTGAACCTGACATCCAGTTGATCATACAAGAGATATGGTTTCAGGGTAATGTTGGGATGATATATTGCTGGCCATGTAAATCCACAATTGTTAGTAAGCATGAGTTTTCTTTTCAGCAAAAACAATATTTCCTCATGTTGACAGTAATGAGAAAAGTGTCTATTCCCTAGGTGTTGGATAATCACGTTTGCAGAATAATTTGTACTGGCAAATAGCACCTTGAGAAGAACATTTTATGTTGAAGTTTGGAATGATTCACATCTTCAGATATAGAAAACTGAGTATATGAAAATACTGATTGAGGGCAGGGATTGTCACAACGATCTAGATTGACAAAATTGAACTATTCTGAGCATCTGTGTACATTGCAGTGCCCCCCCTGCCAATAGAAAAACAACAGAAGTTTTTAAAACGGGGTGAGACAGTAGAGTGGTGGAGTTACTTTACTTGTCTTGAGTCCATTTATAGGTTCTTTTACTATTCAAACAAATCATGGCATGTAATAAAGTTTGGTCAGAATCTGCTTTAACAATTTTACAGTTTAAGTCATTTAGAAGATGCTTTTCATCCACAACGATTTACAGTAGTGGGAGCATATATTTTTGGTCAGGAGACGTGATTTATCCGAACTCCCTCCAGACATTTTACATTGGTATTATGTACACCAGGTAATAAACTTTTATAACATACTGTATATCCCGAAACAGAGTGATATTGGAAGACAACCTCAGAAAAGGCAGAACTAGTCAGACAGACTGAGGACGGGAACGAAGGGATGAGAGGATTAGCATAGAACGACTTTCACATACAGCCTTGGGTCAATGGCGGTTTCACTGCTGTAGTGGCAACAACCACAATTCTACAATCAATACTTGAAACCACACAGTTCTCTTCAACAAAACAGGTCTCCAGACAGTAATGTAAATTTGGTCCGAGAAGAATGGAAAACTGCCAGTTATGTGCTAACATGTATGAGATGCCAGAATATTTTCGAGAGACGCCTAAGAGAACAAAGCACTGTGTGGGCGGCGCCCTGCTTCACCCCAGGAATGACTGTCGGAGGAGCGGGAGACAGGAAGAGCTGTCAAGCACGACTGAAGAGAGTGGTGTCCTTCGGCACTGTGGTAGCTATTTTACGACCCGGTTGACAGTTTGACTGCTCCTTTGGTTTCTCGCGTGGTATCCGTCCTCCGTTGGTTTCTTTAATCAGAAGCCTTTCAGTGCTGCTCTCACTGCCAGCAGCGGTGCAGAGGGCACCCCTCGGCTGTGACCCTGTCCCATCCTCTCACTGAGAATCACAGCCTTTTCTTCCGAGCTGTTACCACAGCGTGGAGGACAATGCAAAACATGCTGACGAAAACGTGCTCATTTCACCACGATCGAAGTCAGAAGTACAAAACGGCCACCGGTTTCAGGGGACCGAAGTTGGAGTCCGATCGCCAATGGAGAGGCGCTCTTCAGTCGATGTACCAGCTGAGAATCTCGGGCAAATGTCACGGCCTGGTGAGAGGGTGTCAGACGTGTCTTTCAGTTGTGGAATGGACCGTCTTTTAGTTGCATTCTCCCTTTTCAAAAAAGGTTCAATTTGTGTACATTTTTCAATATTGTATAGTAATTACAATACAGTGCTGCTTGCAAGTATGTGAAGCTTTTGTGCAATTATGGATTATCTTTTATTATTCACCGTGACATCTTTGTTTAATCAAAAACGTTTTCTTAATCTTACACAACAGGTTTATAAATACCAGTTCCATGTTTTGATTCAGAGGAAATCATGCGTGTATTAGAAAAACTAAATTAAAAAGGAATTAGTGCAGGTACAAAAATAAGTGATCCCCTTCATTCAATAACTTGTAGCTCCCCTATTAGCAGGGATACCTTAGAGTAAACATATTCTATAGCCACTAAACTGTCTCTAGTATCGAATACACTTTCTTTATAGAGGGGCCAATATATTAAATGTTTTTATTCACATTACAAAGTCATAGACACAGCTGTTTAACTTTGAAAAATCTACATTCATATAATGTCCCATTTACAATAAATTAACTATGGTTAGAGTGATTTTATTTGTGCTTCATTGTATTCCTGGAAAACTTTGAGATATCACCTGAAATTTGATTATTTATTTTTGATTGTTAATTTAAATCATATTATAAAGGCTTCTGAACACTTATTGCATTCTTTTTTTTTTATCTCTCCTATGCTCTTAAACCATTTTACCTCATTGTGTGATGTCTCTAGTTTGTTGTGTCTCTTGTTTTACTTTCCCACTTCATTTGTCAGGGCTCACTTGAAAAAGAGGCGACAATCTCAATGACACCTCGCTGGTTAAATCAAGGATTGATAAAATAAAACCTTTAATTGGCAAACGACCAGGACTGAGCTTGAAAGCACCTTACCAGATGGAGTCGGTACTGCCGATTGACCCCATATGGTGCTGAGCTCATTGGCACGGCCACATGTGAGGATCGTGGATACAGGCACAGGCCCAGAGTTTGGTTGACAACGATAAACCCTTCTGACATCGTGGCCCCTCGTAGACAAATGATATGTTGTCTTACGGGCTTATTTGTTTTGTTGTAGCGGTATTAGCCGACGTAGGCCATCGTTGTGTGGTCACTAACTTCCCTATAACATTGTTAACAAACCTGATGTGACTTCTTTTTCAGTGACTCGCTCTACTTCCCAGAGGCCAAATCATCTCGCCGGACATCACCAGCCTTACCAAACAAAACAATTGGCTGTTCCAAATTAGTTTATGAGTCGATGCCAGCAGCAGTGGAATGAATGATGTTTGTCCAGCCTGCTTGGCTAATTCACACCTAAAGCTTTACTGGAAACTGGAAACAAGCACAATACCAAGGCAGGGGATATTAAAACAAAATAATGTCTAAGATTCAAATTCTAATAGTCAAATATTATTTTTGTTGCAAAATAATTATTACAACTTAAAATGAATATCAAATATGATTTTCATAGCCCTTCAGCTTACAAGATTTAACAGCTACTTTGCCATTCAGATGCACAATGTTGGTTTTGGGAAGATATTTGATATATTTAAATGTTTTATGTTATGGCCAAAGTATTTTCAGGTCAACCTCATCTGTGACCACACATTGTTAACGGTCAACTCCTGGCTGAAGTGTAAATAAAATTGCTCTTAACCTTTTGTAAGTGTAAAACCTTGCTCTTAACCTTTCGTGCATGTAAAAACCTGTGATATGAACTCAGGTTTATAAGGGCTCTGGATCTTTGCAGAGACAGTACTGTGAGATGAATATGCAATGAACCTGATGTTACAACAAGTGCAACAAGTGGAAGCTTCCTAATTTCAGGGGGAGGGGGAAGGGGGGGGGGTGTTAAGACATTCACCAATGAGATGAGGGAGATTGGAAAACCTTCATGAAATCATACTCATAACCAGGTTTCTAAGAACTAGCAATATATTGTCTTCAGTTGAATGCACTACGCTGGGAAAATAAGAACACTGTCTTTTTACCTTTTTAACCCTTGTTTGAATTGCAGTTTTGCCCCTCTGGAACATTCCTCTGGTAGAGAAATGAAGACATTTTGAGCTCTACTTCAAACACACTCCTCAGTAAACAGCCACTGTGGAGAAAGTGTTTCATCTATGCCTCTGGGATATTATTAAGCCTCTCTGGTAGTCTCAACTGCAGTGCTGCACAGGATAAGAGGGGTGACTCCTGTCTTTCTCCCTGCCATTCGCTGTGTTCTCCTGCAACCTGAGTCTGGCAATAGGCAGAGCAGATCATTGTTGTTGTAGAACATAGTCTGGGTGAATGACAAATTGCCCCCCAAAATGGTTTAACAACTCTGTCTGTGATTATGCTAATATATCATATCTGTGGTGCACAGGTTTTTCTGAGCAAAAGCCCAACTAAGCCCTGACCTTTTCCTCACCTCTCTCCATCCTCGAATTGGTTACATAAGATAGACCCCCCCACCAGTAGTGGTTTTACCACCACTGCTACTCAGCTTTAGTATTAACCCTTCAAAATACCCATGATGTTTGTCCTTAGTGCCACATGGATGTGTCATCTTGTCAGTGCCAACGGCTCTGGCAAGATCAAAAACATGTTCCTTTGCACGTATTACTTTTTGAAGTAGATATGCTTTCCTGTAGAAACCTCTAAATGAAAAACAGAAATTGCATATGGAAATAAAAATTATTTATAGCAATGAAAATTATATAAGCAATTTCAACATAAAAAACGTATGTCATATAAAGCAAGCGGTGACTTATGAAATGATCATTTCCTCATCATTTCATACTTTACACAAATGAATAAACACAAATGGCCTCCAGACTCACAAGCAAACGTTCTGTCTGTTAAACTGGAAAAAGTAATATTAACCAATCAAGGGCTCCATCTAATCCAAACTATGTTGCGATATTTATGCAGAAGTGAAATGTAATGTGATATCTCAGTTCTCCTTAACTGAGATTTGTCACAAATAAACCACTCATATTGCTCCTCCAGGGATAGAGATATCACATTACAGTTCATTTTGAGGTCAGACGTTGGCACGATTTGGAGTGTAAAAATGTATTTTGTTCAAATTCATTTCAAAATAAGAAACCAGCATCAAAGGAGGTTGTTACTTTGTGGACCACTCAATTGGCAAAAGAGATTTATGCATTCAGTATGCGGTACAAATTCCTCAATTTCCAAGAAAAAAAGCAAAGATCACAGAGCATCCAATACACTGACTCACTCTGCTTGCATTCATGGCTGACATTTCATATTTTTTTTCAGTAAGTCTCACATTTTACAAGGTTTAGCCAATTACTTCATATTTGACGCAGGGAGCCAAAACATATTTTTATAATTATGTAGAGCACTCAGAACATATGCAAATATGAATAAATATGTATTGCACAAACAATCTCAATATAATCACCTGCTGCAGATACAAATAATTGCACTAATATAAGAGTTTCACAAATTTTCTCAAACAATTTAGTTAATATGATTAAATCAATAAACGTATTTATAAAAAAACGTAAGTCTCTATCGACAATTTTTGTCCTGGCTGGTGGACAGGATTTCACAGTCTAAGGAGGAATGGCTCACATCAAGCCATTTTCTGCTTACCCTTAAACGTGGTACAGCATAACCAAGTTATTTTTCTCCTAGCTTGATCGAGCTCTACTTGTGATATTTAAAATGGTCTTGCTCAATGGCTCGCCAGGTTGAAAGGTAATCAATCCTCTGATAACATCAATGATGTTTAAGTTGTTATGTAGATTGTAACCGGCAGATTTGTGAAAGAATTTCAGCCCTGGCATTTTATCAACATAAGCCCCCATTATTTCAGAGGCATAATGACCTTGGAAATATCATCAAAAGAAATAAGTACATTTTGTAATGTCCAATTTGCAGTTAATACTTTTACGTTAATGATTCAAAAATGTTTGTCATTTACCAGTGTTATTGAGGCAACATTAGCAGTAAATGTATGTGTTTCTTGCTGAAAGCGCATACCAGAGACATAAAAATACCTGTACATAAGAATATCTGGAATAAGTTGTTTTTCTTTTCAATCAAGACTGTAGTCCTACAAAGCATTAAAATTCTGTTTGAATAGAATTGTACTCCACAGGATACACTGTCTACATGTCTAGCTAGTTTCTGTGATGAAAACGTAATTCATGAATGATTCAGGGCATGATATACCACATAACACACAGTCAAACTAATTGCGTTCAAACATTTAAAAGAGGCCTTTAAGTGCATCATGATAAAAGGATAACATCGGTCTCCAGATAGTTATTTTCACTGGTGGGAGAACAGAGTACACTTCCTGTTGTGGGCAAAACCAAGAGTTGAAAGTCACAAATCTGAAAGAAATCTGAATAATTGATGAGGAACCTAATGACAAATGCAACGTGTAACCAAGTGATTTTCACACTATTAAACGTTCCTGCCGCTTGAGCACAGACCGTACATTCTGAGTTGTTCTGATTTAGACTATTATTTAGTTCTGAAGAAAGACCCAGCTCTGCCTAACAGCGCTAAGCCAGAACGGCGGCAGAAGTTGGCAATAATTAAAAGGTGTTTAACATTATTAGAAATTGATGGCTTTGCTGCCGTCAATCAAAGCTCGGCGGTGATACAACAGATTATCCCTTAAAGCCATGACCAGACCGACTCATTGAAAATTACAACTGATTCACTTTAGCCCCTGAGGTGGTGCCCGTGAGGACTGTGCTAATTGGCTAATGTGTCCGCTGGCTTGTTAAAACCTCAACTTTCTCTTGCAAATGGTGATGATGGGTCATCTCTGCTGTTTGCCAATGTACGAGCACCACAGAGAAAGCGTTGCAAATCCCTCATAGAATCAATGTCCTAGTGTGGCCGCAGCCTCAACCCTACACACTTCATAATGAATTCAAACAGCTTTTCGTTCATTAGATTTGCGTGCGGGAGAAGCAGAACACTTGAAGTAGTCGTTGTTGCTCTGCATCCTTAGTGGCTCCCTATTCCCTACATAGTCACTAATGGGATCTGTCTTAAGTAGCGCACTTCAAAGGGAGTAGGGTGTCTTTTTTAACATAGCAAGTGTAGGTGGTATAAGGGGGGCCCAACTCAGACATGCAGTATGATGCTTTTTAATGTGGCTACGTGGGATTACGGTTCACAGGTGCCTGGCAACAGATGACACTGAGAGAGAGAGAGAGTCTGTCAGTGTAAGATCTTCATTACTGCATTCAAAGGCAGCCCCCATTGGCTCAGTACATCTAGCAGCAGCTCTTCCACTGTGGGATGAAACAACACACACTCTTACCGGGGCATTAGCATACGGTATATTATTCATGAGGTTTCTGTTTCTAGATTTGCACCATTTTTAAATTGTTTCTTAAGGACGGATCTTCCTCGTTCACTCACATTTACAGTATACACTGAATAAAACATGAATTCCCAGACCAGGGTAAAGAGGAGTGTTCCGTGTACAGATCCAATTTAAAGGAAACATTTTGCAGGGGAAATGTCCACAAAGTTCAAGGAATCTAATCTACTCTTGGATGATGTAGATATGTATGCCACTGTAGCATGCCTTCACAAATGACCATTTGAATGGAGGTTTCTTCTGCTTATTCTGATATCCAAGACAAATCTGGAATTTCTATGGCAATTTCTATGCACTCCTTTGTTTTGTATTGCCTGCTTTCTTTCTCCAATGCATAATGTTTGAACGTTACATTTCAGCTGACTTGTAGGCTAGCTGTTTACGCTAGTAGATTCTAGTTGCTGCTGCTGGAAAAGTGTACTTACTACTTGCTAGGTGCTGCACACTTTTGCTAGAATTTACTATTCATTATTATGCAGTTGGGTTTTAACCTAGCGGGCTAGCTATGCGTTTTAAAAGCAAGCCCCAATTAATATACAAAGGGATTTTCTCAAAGTTCACCTTTTGCATGTTAAACTTAGATAGTTACAGCCTCTTAGTGTTAGCTTAATGTTACAAGTTAGCAACATTCCAATGTAATTGGCATGCTAATAGCACACGTTTCTAAACAGTTTGTCGTTAACACTGTTATAAAGCTATGCCCAAGCATAAGGGACAATGATAAGTGCTCACTGTGTTCAAAGTGTTAAAAGAAATGGCATGCTACAGTTATGTTACAGCCATTGGTAGCATTCAACTGAAATGACTGACTGCAAAATGTAGAAATGCAATTTGCAACTGAATGACTTCTATGTGCATTTGTCATACCAGGCATACAGCAAGCTATCAGAATATTGTTTCTCTTTAATATTTGATACTTGATATAGATGTATGGTCAAATTGTGTTTTAAGAGGTAAATGTACCCAGTTTGTGCTGTGATGTGTATGTCTCTGAAGACATTCTGTGTTTTTAATTCAGCAAGTTGAAAACATCTCTCAGAATATAACTATATTGAAATGCATTGACTTTACACATTGTAAAGGATTATATTATGCAAGGCATTTGTTACGTTATTAAATTAGCCTATGCTCAAAATATCACCAGCTTGTTTAAGGGGTCTAGGAAAATGTTGTTCTTGTAATTTCCTGTAATTCTACGTATGTCTGACAGGTTCCAGGACATTCCGTAGGCAGCCAGCAAGGTTAGCCGCTCCCAGGGCTAGCCCCCCAGTAGAGCAGGCGTGGGGAGGAGGAAGGAAACCAAAGAAGAGGCTGATGATGCTGCAGCCCCAAGGGACATGTGGGCGATGCCCTCCTGGCCACCTATCATGCAGCACTGCCCCTGCCACGTGGGTCACTACGGAGGAGAGAGACAGCCAGTACTAGGGTGGAGAGAAACAGCCAGTACTAGGGTGGAAAGAGACAGCCAGTACTAGGGTGGAGAGAGACAGCCAGTACTAGGGTGAAGAGAGAGACAGCCAGTACTAGGGTGAAGAGAGAGACAGCCAGTACTAGGGTGAAGAGAGAGACAGCCAGTACTAGGGTGGAGAGAGAGAGACAGCCAGTACTAGGGTGAAGAGAGAGAGACAGCCAATACTAGGGTGAAGAGAGAGACAGCCAGTACTAGGGTGGAAAGAGACAGCCAGTACTAGGGTGGAGAGAGACAGCCAGTACTAGGGTGAAGAGAGAGACAGCCAGTACTAGGGTGAAGAGAGAGACAGCCAGTACTAGGGTGGAGAGAGAGAGACAGCCAATACTAGGGTGAAGAGAGAGACAGCCAGTACTAGGGTGAAGAGAGAGACAGCCAGTACTAGGGTGAAGAGAGAGACAGCCAGTACTAGGGTGGAGAGAGAGACAGCCAGTACTAGGGTGAAGAGAGAGACAGCCAGTACTAGGGTGGAGAGAGACAGCCAGTACTAGGGTGGAGAGGCCATCTGAACTACGACCGCCCGCCCACATTCATTCCAATCCCCAGGGATGACACAGCCACCCCAGGAGAGTGGTTTTGTCTTCTGTTTTATATATTTCCCTCTTCCACCTCAATTTCTGCTACTAAAACTTCCTCCAGGGCCCAGAACATTTGACATGTCTCCATTCCTAATGTCTCTCTATTTTACAGAAGTGTTACAGCAGCAAGTCCATTTTCTAAGGCTGTTAGTAATAGTAACTGTAAAAAATAATAATCATAAGAAGAATTGGCTCTGGTTTTGTTTCTCAGAGTATTCGTAGGAATAAGGTTTAAGAATATCATATAGAAAAAAAAAATATTATTAATAGTTTCCTACATACTTTGTTGGTAATGTTGCTCTTAAAAGCATGTTGCCCTTCTGCAATTGATCCACAACAATCATGAGGCAGCCTAGGTGCATTGTTAGCTTTGATTTACCTGTTACCGCTACAAGATACTGGTCTATTTTTAGAACAAAAATTAAGTGCGAGTGGGCATGATCATGAAATTACAGATGTCCAATTTGAATTATGTTCAGGGTATACTAATTATCTTTCTGGAGTTTGTGTTATCCACGTTTTAGGTTTCTTCAGGTCTAATTGGAAACACCTGGAATGGAACACTATATAAATGCCAAGCTATTGTCAGAGGTCAGCAGAACAACAATAAAAGCCTGTGGCAGCTATCCAGTGAATTGTGGCTTTCCAACATATCCAGCGGCGCCAGCCTAGCAAGTAGGCTAGTTAGTGTGTGTACATTTGCATATTCGCAACAACCTGAGGAAGTTGCAGGCAAACACTGAGAAAGTACAGGCTTCACAAATACAGGCTCCCATGGGAGGAGATATCAAGACTGCTCGCCTTGCGCTTTTACACAGCGGTGAAGCTGTCGGGGAGGCACTTTATTCCACGTCAGTGGAAATGGACTTGTTGTGGCTGCTCTGGATATGTGTGTGTGTGTGGGAAGAGAGGGGGGGGGGGGCTAGGGTTTGGTGGCATTTCTTCGGTCTGACTCCTGTGGCCCCAAGAAAGAGGCCTAAGTTTCTTTGTTTGAGACCATGAGGCCAACGTCTGCTCTTTACTGATGGAGGTTTTTGCATTATGATACCCAACCTAAATACTACTTCACCTCGTCAATACAATAAGAGTATTTAAACAATCCTCGTAATGCCTGAAACTGGGAAACTGTCACGGTGTTGTAGTGTGGCGGAACCATATGCAGACATTTTTCAAACAAAAGGTGATTTAATCCAGTAAACAGGTACAAACTAACATGAAACGGTAAACGTAAATGAAAGGATTAACTAACAAAACGAAGTACACATAACAGGTAGCGTATACACTGAACATTGAATTAAATGAAGACAAACCGTGAGCTGTTG
>JACXGK010014761.1:0-11203 GCA_016801125.1 Novumbra hubbsi
AGAGGTTTTCACAGGTACAACAGGACATGCCTCAGTCTTTTCTATTAAGGCTGGTGTTTTTCCATATTTAAAGGTAGAGGTTTTCACAGGTACAACAGGACATGCCTCAGTCTTTTCTATTAAGGCTGGTGTTTTTCCATATTTAAAGGTAGAGGTTTTCACAGGTACAACAGGACATGCCTCAGTCTTTTCTATTAAGTTTGAGCATGAATCATGATATGGACAAGGGGGGGACTTTTGAATTGTTCATTGGACTTTGAGCAAATGTTTTACTCCTGATGTAATGTTGGATCCGATGTTCTGCTGAACATTATTTACACTGATTGTTGCCGTTAAAAAAAACAACTCTGTTTTCTTTTTGTAACAGAAGGATACGGGCCTTTTCTTTTCATTCGGGATTGAATTGTACTTGTTTTTTCCTACACGTGTGATGGGGGAGTGTGGAAGCATACGAATGTATGTTTAATAAGAAGTTAAATGTGCCTAGAATATGAGGACAACAGAAACATCTGTGTTTAGATTCTCTCTCTAGGTCATGTCTGCCAACCTCAGGAATGTGAAACGTTTACATTGACCATTTGGCATGGGGGTTCTTGTGGAAATGTGATCTGTACTAGGTAGACATGCCCTTGTATATAATGTATATACCAGCTAGCAATCTTTACAATACAATACTTTCAATAAAAGTTCCCCTCCGTTGACTTTTGACTGGTATGTGACCGAAGAGACCACTATACAAACGGCTGATTTCTTACAAAAGTAAAAGAAAGTTGGCAACAGTTAAGCTCTAAACGATGTTGATTCAGTTCGGGTATGATAGAGTTAATTAACAAGATTACAACAGACCAAAACTTTATTCAACGAGGCGTACGTTTTCTTTTTTTGGCTTGTTAGAAAGAAATACCTGTCCTGTCGCGGATCCTTATGGCTGTGGTGAAAAAACGTTTAATGTGTATCGTAATGAGAGGAGGGATTAACACAATAGGCCCTGAATGCAACAGACGTCATTATGAACGTGGGACCACAGAGTTAAACATTTGTTATACCATACATGGTCACACCTGACAGTACACCTATCGGCCAGAAATGACCAGTGACTATAAGAATGCAGCCCTGAACTCCTCCCATTGAGCGGTTAGCCAATGCTTCATCTTTACAGGGTTGTCATGGCCTCAAGAAGGGGTTATTTTAAAGCGTGCAACCTGATTGTAGTCCATATTTATCATTTTTACAACAGATTCATCCTGTCACCCTGTACATATCAGGAGTTTGTTTAATGATTTAGGCTGCTGTCTGGTTTCATGTGGCTATCTTACATGTAGCTAGCTTATTAACAGACATAATGTCTGTTCACGTGATGAAACAAGATAAGTACGGGTCCATTTTTGAGCTACAAATTCCAGTATTTTGATTTGCTAATAACAAACTACGGCAAAGGAATGATTAAGTAAGTCCAAGCCAAGTTCAAATGGTTGTGGGCTATGTGCAACAAGCATGAATAGAACGGTTGGCGGAAAGTTATAGCTGTGTTTTTTCGCCAATGCCTTTCAGATGTTAAGAAATGTTTGGGGCATGTAAAGATTTGCAGGTTTTATTGTTAGTTTCAAAGGTGTATTTCTTTCCTTTTTTCTCATACTCTCTTTTTCTCAACCTCTTTCTGCTGCTCCCGTATACTTGAGCAGCTGGCAGGAATACATAGGAGACAGAACCACACACTGAACTGCGTGCTGAGGGGAAGGGTGAAAAAAGAGCCCTTTGTGTGTGTGTGAGAGGTGATTAGCCAACCAGATGGCACCAGGGGTTTGGTTACCGTGTTGGCCTTAGAGTCACGCCCCTCCTCCCCTAGGTGCCTCACTACCTCATTTCCTCTGCTAAAGAATTGGATTTCATCCGATTGGTTTTCTTCACTGCCTTAATTTCCTGGCGTTAAATGCAAAACGAGTGTGCAGGTTAATCCAAGTTTGTGGATTTGATGTTGCTACGTTGTACTTTTATTTTTGTTCCTTTTGTGTGTAATCTTTTTTTGAGAAAACAATCTGTGTTTCTGCAAAATGCTGTTCGACCTAAGAACCCTGGATTAAGGCTTTGTGAGTGAGAACTATTCATACTTTCACTTTGAAACCTCCCAAAACCTTTGAAACATCACCAATAACAAGGATACAAGCTCTAATGCAAACCAGGAAACGTACAGTTCTGTTGTGGCTTTGAAGTTTCTTTCTTTATTGCAGAGAGGTCTGAGTTGAGTAGGTGGTAGCTTGGGAAATGTTCGGAATTTGAAACAATATGCTCATCATGATAAGTGATATTTGTGTAATACTCTGGCGCTAGATTTTTTTACAGCAATATTTTTTTAAATAGAGAATCCATTTGTTTTTGGCCAATCCCCCCCAAAACATCTGATGCTGATTCTAAATCCATCTGATCCAGATTCCAAGTCCATCATTTAACAGACCTGTACCTAAAAACAAAAGATGGGTTATTGGGTGCAAATATGGGTGCAAATGTTTTTGTAATTAGGCAGTATATTCCTGACTGGCTTTAGAAGTGCCAAAGCATCGGGAGTGCAATTTATTTTTCTATATAACATTTCTGGAGTAGACTGTATAAATCCTTTGCAAACAAAATGTAAACATCATGTGTGTAGCTTTTCAGGTGTTACTGGACATGAGTAATGTTCATGCACTGTAAACAAACTGATCTTGCGTAGCGACGTAAAAATACACACATTCAAAAATGAGTGTCATGGGGTAGGCGGCAGAAGCTTGGGTTATCAGATCCTGCCGTTAATACAGTCATACATAGCAGCTTTAGAGATCTGTGAGGCATCCAGGGCCTGGCATCACTGCAGTGCTTGGTGTCAGATTTCAGGCAGCTGTGCTTTCTCCAAGGACTCTTAGTTTGCTCACCTTGGACTGCTCATGAAGTTGGCATCCCTACTAGTGGAGGGAGAGACCTCGCATTAACAGGTGACAGAAGAAGCACTTTTTAATTTTGCATGACAGTTTACCAACTGTAAAGGAAAGTATGGGGAGCTCACATTATTTATTTACAGTGGCCCTCAAAAGTATGCACCCCTTGTACTTTTCCACGTTTGTGTTACAACATAACATCTAAATGGGTTAAATCAAGAGTTTTTGCCACAACAAAAACATTTCCTTAATGTTAAGGTAAAATATGAAATCAGCTAATTCTTGTAAAATAATTGCACATTTTAATCTGGCAACAAATGGTCTAAGTACAAGTAAAAATAAAGAACTATGATTAAACTAAACTGTTAACTTTTCTTTTCTAAACATGCTGACGTCAGAAATGTTAAGATCGAACGTGAAAATACATTTATTGAAAGCATTGTGAGCATACACTTTTACCACGTTTGAATACATTTTTTATACGATTGAATTTCGTATTTGGATACGATAAAATATTTGTTGTTAACCTTGCTTTTATTTTTTGGGTAAAAAAATATTTCAGTTACGTTTTCATTTTCTTACGTTCATTACATTGAAGCTCAATTTGATCAATTCCATAGAGCTACAGTATGCAACTGCAACGTGACAAATGAAGAACGACTTTACCGAAGACCAAGTCAAACTATTCGTCTTTTTTGTAGCCAGCCTACTGTAATTTACAGATGTATTAGATGCTTTAAGAGTTCTGGTTTCGGAATACGATAACTGTTTGTGATAGTGGACGTATTATTTTTAACGTCGGTCACCCAGCCAAAGAACGCAAAATATAATTTCATTTTGCTGAACGAGATTAAAATATCCTAGTCAGTAGATCTGAACTTCCAATCACTATCTTACAAGCTAACACAACAATAAGTGGTTAAAACCGAGGCTATAGTGTTTGTGATTCATGCAAAAGAGGTGCTGCATTAAGTAAAATTATTTTAACGCGTTAAAGGTTTCAAAATAGTCGCAAAGATTAAATAAATATATATATATATATATATATATATATTCATATTAGTATACTCTACAGTCTATCATGTGAAACTATTTACAGTTGAATGTTCTGCACATATCCCAGCCATACACTACATCAGTACAATTTACTGCACCAATCCCACTCATCCACTACCTCAATAGTACCATTTTATTGCATGTTTTATTAACCATGTTTGCATTAAAGTGATTGTGAACTTCTCGACTGCACTCCCAACCTCTGCTTTGGTAGCACTTTTTGGTCTGTCTTGTACATGGTACTTGTACATTGTTCACGGGGTGCTCTTTAGAGAATTTTATAATGCCAAAATATGTCCAAAAAAGCCCAATGCTTTTCCAGAGGCTTAAAATGCAGGCCTACCTTCCTGACTTTTGAACAAAGACCCTCGTTGTTAGGATGAAGATAGACTTTCAGCTATACATTTGACCATTAACCATTATCCAATCCATGAGACGACAAAGTAAAAAAATCTGTTGTTCTTTACTTGAACTATAAAGTTCATTTGTAGTGTTTGCAAGATGGCCAATATGTTCTTTCCTTAACAAATGTAATAATATCAATTTTCTATGTGTAAATAATGTTACCTATTGCCTAGAAATGTTCTAGACATTTTCTAGACTTTCACTTTCATTTTCAGGAATGGACTATGTTGCGTGGATCAGTATTCACAACATTGTTCATTACATTGTTTACTCTATTCAATTACATTTTCATTTAAAAAGGGATTCCAATGTAATTAAACACAGTATTTTAAAATGAACGCAGCAAACAGTTAATGTTGTTCAAGGAGTGTATGTGGGAAAGGATGACAAAGAAACTGACAAAAGTCAGAGAGGAAGGAGAGAACGGGGAAGGCAAGGGCAGCACTTAGTAAAAAAGAAAATGAGAGATTTTGTGGACGAGTCTGAACTGGATCCTGGTGTCCTTGGTCACCTGGTAGGAATGCAGAGTGGCTGGCTGGCTGATGAAAATGGCTGCTTGATAAGATCAGGAGCAGACAGAAAAAGGATGTCCTGTCTGCCCCTGTATCTGTTCCAGCCAGTTGACTGCAAACCATATCATGAGAACTTTAGCCAGTGTTCAGAGAGAAGTTCGCCAGCCCTAGGCTGAAATAGGGCCAGGCTGACTTTCTTTTACTGTAAGCAACAAAGCCTATAGTTTTGTGGTTGTGGCAGAAACATTTTGCTGGAGTACAGAATAAGGAAAATTAAGGATGCATTAGGTAGATTGGGCAGCAATGTAGTCTAATATGTTTTTATGGACTTCTATCATATAAGTTCAATATTTTAATAAAGGGGCTGTTTTTATTGGTCTTTTCCTAACTGTATGCAAAAATGTTTATCATTATCAGCATGATCTTACATATAAGATTTGAATGAAATCTTAACCTTAATTGAAAACATAAACTAATTATTAGCATGCCTAAGAATTCAATTATCTTCTTATACTCAAATCTAATTGAACTGTCCTCCCATTGATGGGAAGTGTCTTTCATCTTTGAGTGTCTTAATTAACTTCTATATTCCCCCACCACCCAAAAAAAGCACTTAACTTGGTTTCTTTGGCACTGACTAACTAATGGCTTCAATGAAGGAACCTGTACTTATTTTGATGGTCAGATGCTGGTTTTCCAGGCTAAAAACATCTGGCAAAAGAAATACCTCTACTGTCATGAAGACTTAGACATCAGTGCCTGGAGTTTCCTAAAAGTCGTTTACACTTTGTTGGAAATTGGGTTCTATGGTTAGAGCTTAAAAAAATAGAGCTTTTTGGCCACAATCATCAGAGGTAGTTTTAGCGTAAAAATAAGAGATGTAGCCACTGTGAAGTATGGGAGTGGAGGTGATATTCTAAGGACTTGGGAACCTTGTTAGGATACGTGACAATGAGACGCTCTGTATGGACCTGAAGAAGAGAATACACACATGCGGACCAATGATCTGTAGACATAGAGCACGGAGGAATAGTCTCTAATCCCTTGCTTTGCTTTCCTCTTACCTCATCAAACGTAGTAGAAGACTCAGTGCTGTAACTTATCATGGGGGTGGTACACAAATGACAAAAGCCTGCATTTCTAGCTGCACACTTCAGAGTTTCTTTGCGATGCTATGCTAACTATTAGCAAAGCTGTTAACCACAGATAATTTAGCATTTAGCTAGAGTGGACTGGAAAAAATTTGAAACAAAGTGACAATCAATTAAAATGTTGTGCTGGCAGTTGTGGACAATAAACAAAAGAAGAGTCTTTTTGGTATTTTTGGTATTTGGAGTACAATCAATGAAATACCTCCTAAAGTGCCAGCTGAACAGTTTTATGGCCATAAAGAAAGCTAACAGCTAACACAATTGATGATTTTCTTGTTCTGAGAAATGTATTGTATCTTTTGAAGAGTTTTGTGTAGTTGTTGTACAGCGGTCATTATGCAAGACATGGACTCCATTGTTTCTCGTATGACCACATTTCAGTGAATATGCTATAGTATATTGCTTAATTTGGTGGCTAGTAGAAGTAGTTTATTTCGTAGGAGTAGTTTATTTACCCTAGGTACCTGTCAGTGTCCCATTGTTGAGCCTCATTGGATGGAGTATCTGCAAGCCAGAAGTCTGCAATGAGTCTCTGCATTGCTTGTGCGGTGCACTATTTAATTCATTTATTAGACCATTTGCAAGCTAGAACAAATGTGTAATGATAGTTGGCTAGACTCACTGCCTCATGTTTAGATTTGGCCATAGGCATGAACCTATTGTAAGAATGACTTGAAACTGTTATAAGAAATTCTTAACTTGATTGGTGCCAATTTATTCTTACAACAGGACAACGACCCAAAGCACAGATCCAAAATATGCAAGAACTATTTAGGTAAGAAGCCTTCAGCTGGTATTCTGTCTATAATGGAGTGACCAGCACAGTCACCAGATTTCAAACCCAATTGACCTGTAGTAGGATCAGTATGACCGTAAGGCTCATCAAGCCAACCCAGCTTGTGGGAGGTGCTTCAGGAAGCATGGGGTGAAAGATTGTTCTATTTATTTGAGCAATAGTATCATTCTTCAAGGGAGCAATATCCATCACTGTTTCAAACTACCCCGTTACACTGCCAGTCATGAGCAGCCATTGCCTCAAAGTCCAATATTTGTGAAGGACACTGTACATAAATGTTCAGGATCTAATAATTGTATTATTTTGTTTTTGAGATGGATGAAGTAGCTTATTTACATTGGATTTTACATCATGAGGTCAGTGTTGAACAGACAGACACAGAAAGACAGATTGACAGTGAGTTTACCCTATTGGATACAGGAAAACCACCGTACCTCTGATTGTCACAAAGTACATGTAATTTTAGGGGTCATTCGGAGGTCAAACACAAGCCCGAAAGGGAGACAGAGATATATACACATACAGTCTGTAAGAGAAAGTAAGATCATGGGAGAATGGGCATGTACAGTAGGATTTTCTTATTAACCATAGTGGCCTATAAAATAGTCAATGAATAGCAGTGTTTTTTAATCCTTTTTATTGCCCATCATAGAGGAAGTGGGGAATATGAATGTATTAATACACATGGAAACTATAAAGTAGATTAGGCAGCGCAGCCTCAGAAATGGTTGTCAGGGTTGCTGAAGGAAAACTGGGTTTTCTTAAGATGTTTTACTTTGTGATCCTCATTTTACTCTTCTTGAGGGAACATTTTGCCAAAGGCAAACATACATTGAGGGAAAAAGGCACAGATTTGACACAGTCCCAACTCAAATGTAATCACGCTTGCAAAAAATGTGGCGATCGCTACCTCTGAAGCTGTGGTCTTGAGTTATTGTTATCTACAGGTTTACACAATGAAATAATCTAGTGTCTCAAGTCTTCTTCAGTATGTCTCGGACAATGTATTGTAACAAAAAAACAAGCATTTACATCTGGCACACTTGGCCTGGTGAACATCATTTTGAAAATATTTGTTTGAAAGGGGTGAATTAGCAAGGCCTTGCATGCACAGTCCCGGACGCCTAGCGATCAGGTATTCTCATAATGACACATACAAACTCTAGCTAAAGCGGTGTCACAGCCTCTCTCTTCCCCTTTCCCAGAAAACATGATGTTTCTGCTACGCCGATGACACTGAGGCTAGTGTGCATGTTTTCTGGGTACTAGTGGGATCACTAAATAGGCCAACAACCCTGAGTTAGCTTGAGGGGGCGGCATGGTCAGGGAGACTCAATTAAACCTAAGACCCACTTACCTTTAGAGAACACCAAGTTTGACTGTGTCAGTGTAACCAAGCAACTTTGCCTGTAGTTAAAGTGTCATCATGACAAGCGGGAAGCTACAGGCTCTACAGCGACTCGGGGTTGATATGACTGAAGCTGCTCCAGTTCACCAACTCCACCACATGACTGTCCTGTTGTGGACTCATAATCCCTCATTTTGAGTATTAGATTGCCTTGATCTTCCACAGCAGTGTATCCAGCCCTAGTATGCTGATATAAACCCCACGGTTATAATCATGTGCTGCTCTTAGCCTCTGAGCTTTTAAGTGCCAATGAAGTCGTAATGAATGTGCATACCGTTTTTTTACATGGTTACTTTTCCCACATAGCATGCACACCAACACTTACTTATTCAGTCATTTCTACAGTTGCAAACGTGCAATTATCAGTTTTCATATACACATTCCACATAGTGAGAGCAGTATTCATTGCATTGCACACCAAAGTGGATGTGTTTTCTGTGTTTTGGTGTCAGTATTTCTGTTTGTGTGTGTGTAGCGCGTGTATGAGAAAAGGAAATGGAGATACATGCCCCTGTCATTGTGTGTAGACATTTAACCAGGGCATGCCTAACTGTCTAACATGAGCAAACACAGAGAAGGGTCTCAGCCTGAATCAGCATCGGAGGAAGAAAGGATTAAGGCCTGGAGAAAATAGGAACGGGGAGGGGGGAAGCATGGGCTCCTTTAGGGAGGGGTTAGGGGTTTTGGATGGGACAAAAGGGAACACTGGATAGGATGTAATTAGCAAGATTCCTCCCCTTCCCTTGTCTTGTACAAACCCCCCCCACTGGGGTATCCCTAAACACAAGGAGTATGATCTGTGACCCTCACAATCCTCAGCAAATTGAACCATTGTCCTTCTGGTGCAGCTCGTGGACTGTGCCCTTAGCCACTAATCAACTGAGAGTAGGAGTGCTGATCCAGGATCATCAGTAGCTTTGTGGGTGTGGTCTAATTAGACCATTTCCAGGAGAGGCGAGCAGGGAATTGGAGAGGTTTGTAAAACATTGTTGTTATCATATGAAGTTGTTCTGTTTTCCTGGGAAGCTATTTGAAAATGTACAACTCACTTTAGTACAATTTACTTATAAAGCACTTACCCTTTGCAGTGCAATGCTCCTTTTAGTTTATATTGTCTTTCTAGTTATAAATAAACTTCACTTACTTAACCCATCTGCTCTCTATTAATCGCTCAAATGTTTTATTAATTTAAGGATTTTAAGATCGGTTACGGGGTTCTAAAATGTACAGAATGAACATGCAAATAATTATATTTGTTTTGATGACTTATGGTTTGGTTTTTTCTCATGTGAAGAAATCAGAACACCCCCTCGAATGTTGTATTTTTGTTATACGTATTTGGACACGTGTGTGTATACAGAGAAAGGTAACCTAATTTAAAAATGTTTTTTGGAAGATTTCATCATTGCATTGCAATCCACAGCAGTGCGTTGTATTTCATCGTGCGAAACATTTAACACTTCTAGATTTAATAAATGCTATTGCCCCTTTTGGTCGAAATCACTTAATGCAGCAATTTCTTGTAACTGTTCATCTGTCTCTTATTTTGACTAGTTTAAAGTGTCAAGTCAAAGTGTGATACATATCTTATTGTACTGTGTTGTACGGTAAGGGAGAGGCCCTTACCGTAGCCTCCAGGAGTTGATCAGGGGATGACAATGTGGAGATAGTTAAGTCAAGGACACTTGTGACCCCAACATTATGCAGGGGGAGCACAGCGGTTCTCCACAAATTCATTCTCAATTAATCATATGCGTTAGAGCTCCAAAGATAATTGGAGCAGCACTAACCAATAAGCCTGGATCTAGCCCATCAGCCCCTTTGGTTTTCTTAGTGTCTATTGCTGGCAATGAATCAAGAATATACTTTTCAGTAAACAGTTTCTTTGAAAACCTGTGACTCTTAAAATCAGTCTGTTCCTGCATAATTACTTGATTATCATTTATTCCCTAGTTATTTGGGGTAAGTATAGAGACTTTTTAATAGGATCACCAACTGTTATTACGTTGCAATCAATGAAGCCAACACAGTGTGGTAGTGTCATAATTTTTACCGTTTTTAAGAATTTGGAAGGACATCCATTAGAGATAGATATCATATGATGTCATATTATAGTTGTTTTTACTGTCACTGTTGCTTTTCTAATACGTTTTCTACATTGGTTTCTCAATGCCTTAAAAGTCTGCCAGTCCAATTTCTCTGGAATGCAGTCAAGATCGCTTTGAGAGGGTGGTGGCGGCTGGTGTCGCTCTGGTTGGTGGTTGGCAAAGTGGGTGGACACTGCCTTTTGGGCCCTGTCACAGTGTCACTGGGCCCCCCTGTCTCAGACACAAGGTTACATGTGGCTATATTATTGTGCCGGGAGAGTAGGGTCAGTTAACTTTCTCTTTTGTAAATCTTAGAAATGTGCGCTCAGAAGTGTCATTGTTTCCCGCTCTGTTTTACCTTGAGCCCTTGGACCGCACATTAGGACCACCAGGCACAAAAGACTTGTAGCTGCCCAGGGCCAAAGTCCTCCTGGTTGTGTTGGATATCAACTAGCTGCCGATAACGGACAATTTTGTTTGTTAATCTGCCGATTGTCTGTCCTTCATATGGTCATATGACCTGAATTATGTTTTACAGACTCTGGACACAGCCCACATGCATTTATCGCAATTGCAATTATTGCAATTTGTACTCTTAAAATGTTTACCTGGCACAGCCAGAAGAGGACTGGCCACCCATCAGAGCCTGGTTCCTCTATAGGTTTCTTCATGAGTTTCAAACTGTCATGTCCTGGATGCGGGCCCCTAGCCATCTCTATGCTTTGGGGCTCCCATTCAGGGCATGGCACATGGAGAGGCCTCTAGCCATCTCCATGCCATTGTGGGCTCCCCAGTCAGAGCAGCTGCATTCAGTTGACTCTGATTGGGGAGCCTACTTAGGTTAGTTTTACAGCCACACCCGGTGTGGTTTATTGTTTG
>JACXGK010014762.1:0-11202 GCA_016801125.1 Novumbra hubbsi
GCTGCAGTGTTTTTATAACTTTTTGTCAGATGTTACTATGGTATACTGAGGTATAATTACAAGCATTACATAAGTGTCAAAGAATATTATTGACAATTACATTTAGTACATGTTTGCGGTGTTGACCCTTCTTCTTCAAGATCTCTGCAATTCGCCCTGGCATGCTCTCAATTCAATTCTGGGCCACATCCTGACTGATGGCAGCCCATTCTTGCATAATCAATGCTTGGAGTTTGTCAGAACTTGAGGGTTTTTGTTTGTCCACTTGCCTCTTGAGGATTGACAAAAGTTTCTCAATGGGTTTTAGGTCTGGGGAGTTTCCTGGCCATGGACCCAACATTTTGATTCTTTGTTCCACTTAGTTATCACGTTTGTCTTATGGCAAGGTGCTCCATCGTGCTGGAAAAGGCATTGTTCGTCGCCAAACTGTCCTTGTCTTAGGCAAAATTGTGAGTGTGCCCTCTTCCTTGGCTGAGAAGCAACCACACACAAATGGTCCCGGGATGCTTGACTGTTGGCATGACACAGGATTGATGGTAGCGCTAACCTTTTTTTCTTCGTACAAGTGTTTTTCTAGTTGTCCCAAACAATCGAAAATGACTTTACCCCAGTCCTCAGCAGCAAAATATTACCTTTTGCAGAATATTAGCCTGTCCAAGATGTTTTTACCGGAGAGAAGTAGCTTATTTTCTGCCTTTCTTGACACCAGGCCATCCTCCCAAGTCTTGGCCTCACTGCGCGTGTTGATGCACCTGCCTGCTGCCATTCCTGAAGCTCTGTGCCCGCACCCACAGTGGAATCAACTTTTTTGCTGGACTTTCATGGTCGCCCTGAAGCCTTCTTCACAACAACTGAACCTCTCTCCTTGAAGTTGTTTATGAACTGATAAATGGTAGATTGAGGTGCAATCTTAGTAGCAGCAATATCCTTGCCTGTGAAGCCCTTTTTGTGCAAAGCAATGATGACTGCACGTGTTTCCTTGCTGGTAACCTTGTGGTTAACAGAGAAAGAACAATGATTTTACAAAAAATAAAGTGCCTGATATAAAAATATCAATGTAGCTGCTTTGTCTATTAACTTTTGTCTAGTTTGTCAGTTGAAACACAGACCAAGACCCAGTGTTGTGTAATGGCAGGATATGCTCACTAGATGGTGTCACTGGGGAACCTGTTTCTGGGCATCAGGCAGTTGGACGGTGGAGTACAGAGGCACATCCTGGCTTCTGTAGGAAACACTGACGTAGTGGGTGTCTTCCTTGTTGACTATATCTGTGCTGCGGTCGAGGCCATTAGCAAGTCTGAGATGATGTCATACACACTAGTTTACCGTCTCTGACAGGGAGAGATGTCAAACAGTAACTATACTAAGTGGAGAGTCTCGCGGAGGCATTTGAACGCACCCAACCCAATTTATTGTGAATAAAAGATGTAAAACATCATCCTTGTACTATTACAGTAGATATATTTGACAACTTACATATGTTATAGAGATTTCGACATCTTTAAGTGTGGGTTTTGTCAACTTCCAGAGAAACTAAAAATAGTTTGTACATTTCTAAAAGTAGTTGATGAGGACATACCTTCCTTCCTGTAGCATGCATGACTCTGTCAGCTTCATGGTCAGAGCCATGAAACCCAGAAGTAAAATATAGACACATGCTCAGATATTGTCTGTGTTCAACAGTGTTAGAGGCTGAGGTACCTGGTTTCTTCCCTCACAAAGACCTGGGTCAATCATATGTGATACCTTTAGTTGCCATGGGGCAGACTAGCATCGTCTGGAGGCCTCCGGGGGCATCATCCATCAGCACCAGGGTGACCAGTCAAACAGGGTATTGATGATTGGCAGAGGGATCCATGGGATCAGTGGATTCTGACCAATGGGGTGGTATTCTGGGTTTTCCCCAGTGAGTAACTGGTACAAGGTGACCTGGCAAAGGTATGGGCGTCTATCAGAAACACGCCGGGCATTCTGGGCTAGAATGTGGTTGTGCCAGTTCTTGATTGGATCACAATACGTGTCCGTGGCAGAGTTGGGGTGTTAGGGAGTTGCCTGAGTTACTTTTCTGGGGTACATGGGTTAAGGTCCTTGGGTGGCGGGTTATGTTTTGGGGGTCCCTATGTGAAGGGTCTTGAGTGCCTGAGTTAAAGTTTTGGGGTAATTGGCTTAAGGTCCTTGGGTGGCGGGTTATGTTTCTGGGATTCCAGTGTGACAGCTCTAGGTTAAAGTTTTTGGGTTTCTGGGTTAACGTTTTTGGATGTCTGGGATAAAGTTTTTGGTTGTCTGGGTTACGGTTCTGAGGTAACTGGGTGAAGGGTCTTGGGTACCTGGGCTGAGGTTTTCAGAAATTGTTTGTTGAGAAATATGAAATGCATTGTATGTTCCCTCAGGTTACAAATGTGTAAGGCAATTTAAATGCTTTTTTTTTGCTTATGACATAAATATGTTTTACTGGTTGGGATTAACAACGGTATAACATTTGAACAGTGGGGAATTTCAGTCAAAAAGGGTTGATAATATGGAAGAGGGAGTACAGAGGATTCATGGGTGTCGAGATGCAACTACAAAATGAAATCATCTTAGTAATGTAAAGATGCACACGAAAAAGGACTCATTCAGATCTGAAACATCCAAAGAGGCCCAATAAAGATGAAGGGAAATAACATTGTCATAAGACATTTTTGTTGGCGTTAATTTTATCATAACCATTTCAAACATTCTATAAACCTTTTCATTTGACATGTAAAAAAATAAAATAACGGACAGAAATAATACGTAAAATTAAGAAAATGTATTTGCTTATTTCACCAATTTGCTTATTTCACCAATTGAAATACTGGGACAGGGATTGTAACAGGTATTAAGAGTATTTACAGTGTGTACCAATTGTATTGGAAGACAGTGAGGTCAGTTGTTGTCTTATTAGGACTGGTAATCTAGCCTGGCTTCCTGACCACATCACAAGTCTTATTAGGACTGTTAATCTAGCCTGGCTTCCTAACCGCATCCCACGTCCTCATTTAAACAATCACATCAGATTAGTGGAACTCTTTCAACACCCTTTTGACCACAGTAACTATCGGAAAAAGCAAATGTCATGCTGCACGTAGGAGCCAGGGGTTAAAATAAATCATGTAATTAAACATTGTTTATTTTACAATATGTAAACTTAATAGTCAATGGACTCCTTCATTTTTCTCAAGATCAGTGTTACATCACTCTACATTTTGTTCCCAATACTGCGGATGGGGCATTTGGACGGTGGAGTACAGAGGGTCTTCCTGTTTCTTGGAGAAAGAGAATTGAATATTGGAATAGTGGAGGAGATCCTGGTTGTCTGTGCCTGGTGTCTGTGCTGCAGTATAGGTGATAATCATGTCTGATTGGTTGGCATACACAGGACTGGAGTATGTCTGATGGGGAGAGAAGTCAAACAGTATCAGTACTAACTAAACTAAATCTGGAGTCTAAAAGACTAGATAACACAATCAAAATAAAGTGTATATATTTAGTCGATCAGTCTCATGTCTACATAACAAGCATTGTATTTATCACACAATGAGTCTCATCCACACATACTGGCCACTGTACTTTTTGTTCAGCTGAAGCCATCAGACTCACCTGTCTAATCACTGCTTTGCTGTGTCTGTCAGTATTCTTCCTGCATTGTGGATCATTAAGGTCATGAATCAAATTATCAAGCACTCAATTAAATCCACACCCATATTTACATTGTTAATTATACATTTCTCTGACTCACCTGAACCAAATGAATCCAGAGAGACAGAGTATTAGAATCACAACTACTATGATTCCCACAACGGCTTCCGTCACATATGTTTGTTCCCCTACAGAGAATTCAGGGGAGCCAAGATCCTCAAGGCCTTTTACAGCACAGGAGTATCTGCCTCTGTCCTCAGTCTTGTCAGGGTCTAGGATCAGGTAACTAGTCATGGTCTGTTGGTTGGTGAGACGTTGTCCGTTCTTATACCAGATGTAAGTGGGGTTGTCAGTCAGAGGACAGGATGTGATACAGGTCAGATTCATCTTCCCTTCCTCTGTAGCAGGAGTCACATTCACCTGAAGATCTAAAGGGGATTCACAGAAATTATCATTTCAATCTTACTTTTAATGAAATATTACTACTAATAATAATAAATTGCACCAGCTTTTTGGCAACAACTGATGTCCACCAGATACCTAAAACAATCAGATGTAGGAACAGAACCATGACGGTGTATAGTACAGGGGAAGCATGGTTACCTGTGACAATCAGAGTTGTTCCAGGGAAGCTGTACCCCCACTCTCTGTTTGTTGTTATAAATCTGAACTTGTACTCAGCTGAGTCACTCTCTCTCAGGTCTGTGATTCTCAGGGTGGAGTCCTTGTCTGTTGTTCGATGGTACTCCACACGACCTGCATACTCTGGGTCCCGGGTCAAATCTTTAATTACTCCAGAGTCCCATTTGTTGAACCAGGTTTCTTCAGTGACATTTTGATTGTTCTGATGATTGAATGTGCAGGAGATGTTCACTGTGGAGCCCTTCAAGGCACAGACACTTTGATGGGAGTATTTTACTCTCATGCAGACCTGACCTAAAACACCTGAAACAGAATAACAACAAACCATGAGATTGTATACATGCTACTATTCTGAAGTGCCAGTGTTTGTTATTATTTAACATTTTCCAAGTTGACAGGGTCCGAACACCACCCAAAGAACAGACTACCAAAGTTTAATCCACACTTACACACCACAGGAGAGTGGAGATCAAACAAAGAACATGAATAACCGTTGGCATAAGTTTTCCTGACAGAGTGTTGACTGGAGACAGGTTCATCAAGACGTTGTCCGTTCTTGTACCAGACGTAGGGGAGGTTGGAGTTGTCAGTCAGATTACAGGTGGTGGCACAGGTCAGAGTTGTAGTTGTATTGTCCCCTGAGACTGGAGTCGATTTCACCTGCAGGTCTGAAATGAACAACAAACGAGTTGGTGAAGGTACTGTGGAATCATTATTATTTCTTAAAATCTTAAAATGAAATTTTTCTATAGCACAGAAAGAATAGATTTAGGTATATTATTATAAATGTATTCATATTGCTTTACCTGTAACAGTCAGAGTTGTTCCAGGGAAGCTGTACCCCCACGTTACTTTGTTTGTTGTTGTAAATCTGAACTTGTACTCAGCTGAGTCACTCTCTCTCAGGTCTGTGATTCTCAGGGTGGAGTCCTTGTCTGTAGTTCGATGGTACTCCACACGACCTGCATACTCTGGGTCCTGGGTCAAACTTTTATTTACTTTAGAGTCCCATTTGTTGAACCAGGTTTCTTCTGTGACATTTTGATTGTTCTGATGATTGAATGTGCAGGAGATGTTCACTGTGGAACCCTTCAAGGCACAGACACTTTGATGGGAGTATTTTACTCTCATGCAGACCTGACCTACAACACCTGAAACAGAATAACAACAAACCATGAGATTGTATTAATGCTTTAGTTCTGAAGTTGCCAATGTTTGTTATTATTTAACATTTTCCAAGTTGACAGGGTCCGAACACCACCCAAAGAACAGACTACCAAAGTTGAATCCACACTTACACACCACAGGAGATTGGAGATCCAACATAGAACAGAAATAACTGTCTGCGTAATATTTCTTGACAGTGTGTTGACTGGAAACAGGTTCATCAAGACGTTGTCCGTTCTTGTACCAGACGTAGGGGAGGCTGGAGTTGTCAGTCAGATTACAGGTGGTGGCACAGGTCAGAATTGTAGTTGTATTGTCCCATGAGACTGGAGTCACCTTCACCTCAAGGTCTGAAATGAAACAGACATCAAACGAGTGGATGAAGGTACTGTGGAATCCTAATTATTTCTTTAAATATTATTGTTTATTTTTTTATAGCACAGAAAAATAGATTAAGTTAATTATTATAAATGTATTCATGTTGTTTTACCTGTGACAGTCAGAGTTGTACCATGGAAGCTGTACCCCCACTCTCCAATCCGGGTCTTAAATCTAAACTTGTACTCAGCAGAGTCACTCTCTCTCAGGTCTGAGATTCTCAGGGTACAGTCACTCATATTATTTCCAAGGATCTTCACCCGACCTGAATACTCCGGCAATGAATTCAGGTTGGTTGGCACCTCGTGAAGTTTTCGTTGGAAATACCAGTTTTTGTCTGACCCTATGTCTTTTTTTAGATGACTATATTTGCAGGGCAAATCAGCTGTTGAGCCCTTCAAGGCACAGATACTCTGATGGGTATGAGTTAGGTCAAAACTGTTGATACCCCGAACACCTGAAACACAACAAAAGGAACTAAGTATCATTAGACAGTCCTGGTCACTAATTGAAGAGCTGTATTCATTTCCATACTACATTGTTTCCTCTTTCCTTTTTAAATATTGTAGTTGAAAACCAACTCACACACTGTAGGAGAGCAGAGATCCTCAAGGCCTTTTACAGAACAGGAGTAACTGGATGAATTACTACTTATTACTGAGTATTCCCTGGTAGTAGTCTCATCTAGACGTTGACCGTTTCTGTACCAGATGTATGTAACGTTGGTCAGAGTACAGTTGGTGACACAGGTCAGTGTTACATTCTGGGTGTCTTTGTCAACAATGGGAGACACCACAACCTGGCTTTTTTGGCCACATTGTGTTGCCATAGTTGCTGTATTAAGTGTAAATGGTAGTTATTTGTCAGAGATATAGGCAATAAGTCCTTCAAAGCTTTAATCAGGCATTTGGTTCTGATTAGTATAAATACATTTTTGACATGACACCTAGATCAAATAATACAGAGAAAAAGGTTTAATATACCTGTCACAGACCAGAGAAAAACCACCAACACCCTTCCTGCTGTTTTCAAGACCATTGTTGTATCTTTCTGTGCATCAGATTCAAGCCAGAAGTGAACATTTACATTTTCACCAGATTCATCTGTCTGTGTAACACTGAATACACATGATCATCCACTTAAGTCTTCTGGTGTAACTTAAGAATGTGGATCTCATCTTGAAACTCCGGTCTCAAATTGGTGTCATACTTACCCAATAGAACTATGTGGTTCATTTACACAAGTTACCGAACAACATCAAAACAATATCAAGTTGTACTTACATCAAAAGGTTGAGTCTGTCAGATGTCCAACATACTAATGAGAATACGTGATGTGTGGTTGGCACATATGTATTACAAGTAGCCGTGGGCAGAACTGCCGTGCTTCCTCTTCTAGATATTGCTCTAAACGCTGTTGGCACTGCAGCTGTCTCTCTCTAGGAAGTCTTTTCTCAGACCACTACACTGCCATCTACTGGACTCGTTTCTCAAGATGAGTTAAAACTGTAACTCTATTACCTTTCTATCTAGAGGTACCAAGCCTAGTTTTTTACCTTCATCTCACATCTTATCTTTGAATTGTTAAGTGTGTATCTATCTGTATTTCTATATGGGACGATTTCTGGATATTTACCGGGTCTGCGCTGTCTGTATTGTGGATTATTGTTTGACATCAACAGTAACACTCCTTGACGATTACCCAGTAGTGTCCTTCATTACACAGACGTGCATTTTGTCGTGAGGAAACAGACAAGGTTGCAACTTTTGCAGAAAATAATTAGCAGATCCCGTTTTTCAGCGGACAGTCCAGCTGAATTGAAACTGTGTCCAAACAAAGGAGGAATTACTGATGGTGTTGCTAGGGAACAGAGTGGGGTCCTCCTTCTTTTCTCCATCCTTCCTCCTCTGGGTGTTGTGTTTGGTTATGTTGAAACCGGAAATTCATTAGGCGAATGAACTGTGATTCTGTTTGCTAGGCGGGTTGATGTGGAAGATCTCAGTTCACCACCTTGGTGCCAGGAGGTCAACAACGGGAGCTCCTGCTTTTTCTTGTTGTTCAATTATTCAGGGATTCCTGCACCAATTGTTAACTTGTTTGGATATTTACTGGTATTGGTCCTGGTTCAGAAGAAAACTGTCAATCGTTGCTGTTTATGACAGATACAGAGGACAGCCACAAAGTGCCTTTAGCTGGATACAGAACAATACATCATCACCATCAACAATACATCATCACCATCAACAATACATCATCACCATCAACAATACATCATCACCATCAACAATACATCATCACCATCAACAATACATCATCACCATACATCAACAACACATCATCAGAGGTGCAGTTTTGGAGATACTCTGACCCAGTCATCTAGCCAACACAATTCTTTCAGTATTTTAACACATTTAACAATTAAGGAGAACATATGTATCTCTGGGTCCTAAACATTGTTAAACTGTCAATATTCTCCATTATTGTCAGTGACTCAAGTTCTCTTCAGTCATGGTTCTGTGCTGGTTCTTTTCAGTCCAGGTTCTCTGCTGGTTCTCTACAGTCCAGGTGCCTGGTTGCACTATTCAGTCCAAAATGTGTGGTTGGTTTCTTCAGCCAAGGTTCTGTGGAGGTTCTCCACAGTTCTCATAATCAGAGGACGGATGGTGTGTGTCATTGTAGGAGGCCTCCCTCACACACTGAAAGAAGACATCCTAGATGAATACTTCACACACAGACACAATAGGACTGGGAAAGGTGGCCTACATATTGTATCAGTATTTTTGTGTCAATATACTGTGTATACGCGTACGTAAGTATGCATCAGAATATTTAGCATCTCTAAACTCATTTTGGTTTCATAAAGATACAATGATACATATTGTCTAAGTATAGTCGGTTATATCTAGATACATGAATTATGGAACCCAAACATTAATATACTGTAACAAACATACTGCCAGTGTGTCATAGTCAGGAGACATATTCCTCATGTTCAGAGTTGCGTACGTGTTACTGTTAGGATCAGGATGGACGTCCTAAGGGGGGAGAGAGAGATTATAAAATGAACATGCAAACACTCTCATAGGCTAGATAAAACACAAATAACAAATTACATTACAAGAAACTGTGTCACCGTTAGGGTCAAGTTGGACATTCTGGAGTGGGAGATGAAATATACAAACACACTCGGGTAGGGGTTGAGATGTTATATTAATTATGGTTTCTTTATTTATTTGTTGATTTTGGTTTCAAACCGGACAAAGCTTTTTTTGCAAAGCGCAGAGCTATATTGAGCGTTGTGGTATAATAAATTACTGTAATCTTCCGCCCATTTCATTTTATGTATAATAAATCTTCGGAGAAAATCTACATTTATTTGGGGTGAATTACGTTAGAATTAAAATGAATGGTTCCATCTGGTGTCTGTGACATAGGACGACTCCCTACGCTACATCGCTTTAAACGAAATAGCCAACTTAGGGAACACTCAATAGACACATTTCAAGGGGACATGGTATTAGTTGATTTGTGAATAAAGATGTTTTTGTGTTATTGACCCATCCTGATGTATCTTGTCAGCCTTTTGTTGGTTTTGCCCCCATGTAACATTGTTCTATTTATACGATTTAGTTGCAGTTTGATTAAAAGACCTCCGCTCTCGTAGCAAATGTGTCCCCTGCCTCATACCTGCAATGTTTTGCTAATTTTCTTCAGGAACCTGCCTGTTTTTAGAAGTAACACTTTTCCCACACACACACTCTGTATTTATTACACGCTAAGCCATATTGAATTTACGTGAAAAACATACACACAAATAGTTATTCCCAAAGGGTCCACTGCAATTCTCAGTCGACTTGTCCAAGCAGACTCACCAGCCCAACAACTGCTTTGTATTGTCTCTCAGAGGTGGATTTGGAGGATTTCTTCCTATTTGTGAATAATTAAATCAATAATTAGCTATCAAGCACTCAATTAATATCAATACCCGTAATTACATTGATAATAACACCTTTCTCTGACTCACATGAACCAAATAAATCCAAAGAGACAGAGTATTAGTATCAAAACAACTACTTTGATTCCAACAACTGCTTCATGAATCAAATTATCAAGCACTCAATTAAATCCACACCCATATTTACATTGTTAATTATACATTTCTCTGACTCACCTGAACCAAATGAATCCAGAGAGACAGAGTATTAGAATCACAACTACTATGATTCTCACAACGGCTTCAGTCAGATATGTTTGTTCCCCTACAGAGAATTCAGGGGAGCCAAGATCCTCAAGGCCTTTTACAGCACAGGAGTATCTGCCTCTGTCCTCAGTGTTGTCAGGGTCTAGGATCAGGTAACTAGTCATGGTCTGTTGGTTGGTGAGACGTTGTCCGTTCTTATACCAGATGAAGGTGGGGTTGTCAGTCAGAGGACAGGATGTGATACAGGTCAGATTCATCTTCCCTTCCTCTGTAGTAGGAATCACGTTTACCTGAAGGTCTGGAAGTCGGTTAACATATAAGTCAGTGATCACAAATAGAGGGTTTACACGAAGAGCAAAGTCAATGTGATTTCAGTCTTACTATTAAAAAATATATTACTATTAATAATATGTGTTAACAACTGATAACGACCAGAAACATAAAACAATCAGATGTAGGAACAGAACCTGGACGGTGTATAGTACAGGGGAAGCATGGTTACCTGTAACAGTCAGAGTTGTTCCAGGGAAGCTGTACCCCCACCTTACTTTGTTTCTTGTGGTAAATCTGAACTTGAACTCAGCTGAGTCACTCTCTCTCAGGTCTGTGATTCTCAGGGTGGAGTCCTTGTCAGTAGTTCGATGGTACTCCACACGACCTGCATACTCTGGGTCCTGGGTCAAATCTTTAATTACTCCAGAGTCCCATTTGTTGAACCAGGTTTTTTCTGTGACATTTGGACTGTTCGGATGATTGAATGTGCAGGAGATGTTCACTGTAGAGCCTTTCAAGGCACAGACGCTTTGATGGGAGTATTTTACTCTCATGCAGATCTGACCAACAACACCTGAAACAGAAATAAAACAAACCTAGGCATTGTATTAATGCTGTTTTTTTTACTTGTTTGTTATTATTTCATATTTTCCAAGCGTCTGAACATCACCCCAAAAAAAAGACTACCAAAGTTGAATCCACACTTACACACTACAGGAGAGAGGAGATTCAACAAAGAACAGGAATAACTTTGAATGTAATATTTCTTGACAGTGTGTTGACTGGAAACAGGTTCATCAAGACGTTGTCCGTTCTTGTACCAGACGTAGGGGAGGTTGGAGTTGTCAGTCAGATTACAGGTGGTGGCACAGGTCAGAGTT
>JACXGK010014763.1:0-11201 GCA_016801125.1 Novumbra hubbsi
CCCCCAGAGCACAGTCCACCCCCCCAGAGCACACACACCTCAGAACCTGATCCTACCTCCTCCTCACGTGGGAAGATCCTCTGGCGGAAGCTCACAGTCTTCTTGTTCTCGTCCACTTCATAGTCTTCTTCATTCATCCACTCGTTGAAGGCATCCGTGTCCAGGACCCACTTGGCGTGCACCTGGGAGGTGTGAGTGGAGGAGTGAGACCGGGTACACGGGAATAGTGGCGCCTGCGTGTTCCGGGGAAGCCTGCGGGTTGAGCCCACAGGGCGCTAACATGCTCCGCCCCTACCTTCCAAGGCTTCTCTGAGGCGGGTGGTTCCTCCACCTCCCCGTCCACGTCGCTGGTGGACACCCAGGTGTCATAGCTGGCCACACGGACACAGAGGAAGGCAAAAGGGTCAGTAACGGGCGACCGTGGGGAGGGCCGTAGAGCAGGGCAGCAGCCGAGGCTGAAACGGCGGTCTCTCACCTGTCGGGATACATGCCCCAGTGCACCAGCACCTGCTTGTCCTTACGCATGACAGGACGCAGCCACTCCTCTGCAAGACAAACGCCGCGGCAGCAGCCAACACGGTCAAACGGAAGCCAAGCGTGGGGATGACCAACTCGTTATACACCAAGACAAAACGTTATTATTTTACCATCCTCCTGTTGCGTTGGAGATGGATAGATGTGATGAGTGGCCTTGGACTTGTCCTCAGTGATGGAGCCCTGAATGAGAGGAAGGGGGGTTGAAATGTAGCTACATTAACGCCATCGGAAAATCTGGCCTAAAAAAGGGGCCACTGGGAGGGTCTTACCTGGTGCCGTTTGATGATGTCCTTCAGCTTAGTGGCCTGCTTCTGGTCCATGTCGGGCACCAGGAACACAGTTGGCCGGGTCAGGCAGTTATTCTGAACCAGAGTCTTCTCAACATTCAAGAACATCTCCACATTTCGGTCCATCCTGGAAGGGTTCTGCAAGTCAAACCTACGCCTGCACACACCAGAACAGAGGGAGGGAAGAGAAATTGGTTGTGACATTTTCTCTCACTGGAAGCTTTGACAAACCCTGTGTGATTTCATAGGATACAAGGGTAGCGACCATCAATAATACATCGTGATTGTTACAACAAGGCAGAAAAGATCTCCAAGACGACTCACCAGCCCTGCTCACTCTTAAACTTGTAGGACGAGCCTAGGATGTGACACAGAGCGCCACCTGGCTTGAAGTCCAGGAAGGTCTTGGTCTGATTGGGCAATACAAAGAGGAAAGGCATTTACACAAGACACCTAAGAAAAAAACCGGGCAAACTACCGTGTTACAAATGTGCATGAATGATTTAGAAGCCCCCCGATAAAAGGATAGACCATAAAACCATGTCTCCGGGCCGGGTGTGTTGTGATGGTGTGTGGGGGTGATACTCACAGGTAACTTGGTGAGGGCAGGGTTGTTGACCCTCCGGCCGAAGGAATCTTCCTGGAACTGAAGCAGCTGCACCACCAGACCTGCCAGGGACTTGTTGGAGGGAGAGTCTGCCTGTACGTACTGAGACACCACAGAAGCACTGCTAAGTGAGGGTGGCACAAAAACGGAATGTAAGGGACACGGTCCTGCTGGGATATACATTTTGTGATCCGATCAAAACCTTGACCATGAGGAGTTACGGTCATGGCTGACAGTGAAACACATACAAGTCGTTTTAGGTTGGTTGTTCTTGCGCTGGGAGAGACCAACAATTGGCTGATGGAAATAATGGCCTTTTTATAATAATTTTCCAGAAGATTGCATTCATGCAATGGAGAGATTGGGAAAAGTTTTGTAAAATCTATGCAATACAAACCCAACTCACGATGACATTAAATAATAAATTTACATGGCCGCCTGCTAGCTGAACCATTCAGCTTCATAGACAACACATTGTAGAGGATGTCTAGTGGAACAGTACAACATGAGATGAAAACTTTTATTTTACAAGAGGTGAGAATTTTTCTGGGACACTTCAGAAACTGGGATTTTTTTTCAATTGACTCGTGAGGTATATCATTATTTACAATTTACCCGACTACGGGTTTTTCTTCTATCGCGATTAGTACTGACACCATCTAATGTCTCATTCTTAGGCACAAACACAGAACATTGCGGGATATACGGTAATACTGTGCAAGATCACACACAGGGTTTAAAATGGTAAAACACAAATGCAGAAACACAAGATGTATCGAATAGTAAACAGAATCAGACCACATCCATACGATACAAGGTTGGTTTGTGCATACTGTACACAAAACACGCTGAAAATGCCTTTTATTACCGTTATAGCTCGTTGCTGTCAGCCTTTGTTTACCATAGTGATCCTGTTCATTTCCAAGCGAAAACTAGTCCAGGAACAACCCTAGCGGCGGTGTGGCTTTCCACCACAACAAGATAGTTAAGTTATCCAGGCGGCTACCCAGGTATTTATTACTGTATCAATATAGTTACAGTAGCTATCAAACAATCCACTTGTCTGCAGTTCTAAATCACGATGTTATCAAAGCTAGAGACACAGTTAAGTCCTATGAACGGCATTGCCGACTCAGCCAACAAAGTACAGTAGGAACATTAACGAGCTAGCTAATAACAGCTAACAATGTTTAAGCTAATGTTTATAGCCAGATAGTTTTGAAAGCACATCTACCTATGATTGTAACTAGCCACATAGCCATATACGCGACCGCTGTCAATTATGTTTTGATTTGGAAATGCACGTTGTTTTAAACGGAGTTCATCCCTCGTAATCACGTTCACAAAAACGAATTAGCTAGCCAATCGTGCATATCACACAGACAACTATTAGCTGAAGCTAAATGGCAGCCAGCATAACATAATACAGTAGGTAAATATTCATTACTATAGTTAACTAGTAACTTGAGCCAAACATACGTTAGATGTTTATTTGATGTGGTGCTTTACATTTACGCATGCATCTAAATGGAAACGTTATATTTATACAGATAGCCGAATAAATGGCTAGCTATCCAGCCAGTTAGCACTTCCATTGTGCTGTTGACGCGGGCCTTGATGTTGGAGATCTAACCTTTTTGTAGTGTTTCCCGATCCATTGGCGAACCGCATCGAGCCCGGAGACCGTTTCGGCGCTCTCCCAGTATTTCGAGGACGGACCACCATCTTTCTTGCGGCCTACCGCGGTTCCGAGGCCCACTGGTCCGGCTGCTGGGCCCCCTGAACCCGTTCCACCCGCTGCAGTTGCCGCTGTCGCCATTGTTTCTTGTCCTGTCTGCTGCTATTTCGCTCCTTCTCCGCGTCATTCACCATGCAAGTTTTCGAACAGAAAATGCGCAGGCGCAGATGGCGAAATTACATCTCGCGATATATGGTACCGATAATTATGGGAATGGTAGTCATATAGGTAATGCCCAACATTGCCATGTAAAGTGGCTCATAGACGTATGTCTGAACATGTCTGTTTTAATCAATCTGTTAAAATTGTGACCAAAAAGTGGGAATATGTCTAAACAAGAGGTTGAATTGTGGAGTTGTTTTGTAAAACGCGTACTCGTACAAAGTGTGAATGTAAGTAAGATCGCAATGCAGAGTGTATGAGTGTATTCTTGTGAATACACTGGGATGTAAGTGGGCGCGCTGCATCGTGTGAATAATCTACGGATAAAATATCAGGCTGTTTGTATAACGAGACCTGAGTTGCATTGGATGGTTGTTGATAGACTGTTAGTTATAAAATTGTATTTCTCTTTTAATTCTTTTTCATTTCTCTTTTTATTTCTCATTTAATGTCTTGTCTTGTAAAGCACATTGAATTGCACCTATGTATGAATTGTGCTATATAAATAAACTTGATTTATTGATATTCAAACCGTTGGACTTTTCCACCTTTTATTGTGTCACAACATAAACAAGTACATGTTGTTCCAAATTAATACAAAATAGTTGATTGTACAACACTTCCTTAAATAAATATCTGGTAGACACACTTCATTCCTTCACTTAAGGAATATTTGGGTAATATTCATTGGGTAAATATTTAGTAGACACCCATTTGGCAGCCATAACAGCATGAGTTCATTTACACATCTGGACACTGCAAGTTGGTTGGGAACCTTAGGTGAACAGCAATTATAAACTCTCCTCAAATTCTCAAGTGGATAGAGGTAAGGGTTCGGACTAAGTCACATGTTTATTATTTTGTTTCTCAGTACTTTTCTGTGTCTTATGGCAACTGTAAAGGAGTTACAGTCTTAAAGCACAAACTTGGAAACCTGTAACTCCCTGAAAGTGGCTTTAATTCTCAAGGTGGCCCCAAAGTGCTCTTCTACCCGGATACTCAGTGTTTGAGGACAGCCTGATCAAGAGAGCGAAACGTATTGACATTTACAGTTCTACAGCAATTCTCTCTATTTCGTAATGATGGACTTTACTGTGCTGTGAGATTCAATGCCTTGCAAAAGTTTTTATATTCTACCCTAATTGGTTGGACCCAGGTGTGACATAGCAATCGGACGAATCTTCAGTGAGCTCCTGGACAGTCTTTGGCTATCCCGGTACCTAAGAGCAATCTGGGTACTGCTGGCTAGCATGTGTAGGTCTGTGCGACTCTCCAAGAATATGCCTCCCCAGACCATCAATAACCCACCACCAAACCAGTCACGCCTGATGATGTTCCAGGCATCAAAACGGTCACCACAGTGTCTCCAGACACTCACATATGTCACAGTGCTCAGTGTGAACCTGCTCTCATTTGTAAAGAACGGGGTGCCAATGGCAGACCTGGCAAACCTTTTCTCTAGCAAATGCCCATCGAGCTGCACAGTTCAGGACAGTGAGCACAGGTCCTACTAGACGCAGTGGTTCTCAACCCATTCCTCAGGGAACCGCAGCCTGTCCGGGTATTTGAACTACCCTTTAGCTAGCACACATAATCCTCAAGCCCTTGATTAGTGTATCTGCTGTGCTTGTTCAGGGCTGCAGGTAAGATGTGGAATGTCTGGGGTTCCCTGAGGAATGGGTTGAGAACCACTGTACTAGAGGATGTCAGGCCCTTATGCCACCCACATAGATTCTGTTTCTGACAGTTTGGTCAGAAGCATGCACACCAGTAGCCCGTTGGAGATCTTTTGTAGGGCTCTGGCATCATCTACGGTACATAATATTATTAAAATATCCAGAGAAATGTGTATGCAGGGACATGGCCCAAAACCAATGTTGGATTTCAGCGTTTTCAGGCCCTAGAGCAGCACTGCATTTAAACCACAACATAACCTAGTAAAAGCAATGATCCACAAAACCAATGAAAACCACTGGGCAACATAAATAGGGTACCCAATAAGGAGAAAAATGGTGGAGCTGTCTCTAATTTGGGAGAGCTGAAAATGAACTATAGTGTTATTGTAGGCAGGCCCTGACAGTGACCCCCCAGGCACACAAAGTTGCCTAGAGGCCCCCAGCCAAGACCTGACACCTATTTTGAAATTATTATTAATCATGGACTCCATATCCTCTGGGCTAAAAAGGAACGGGGCCATCTGGCTTGTTATCAGCGCACAGCTCAAGAACCAACATCCATAATGGTATGGGGGTGTATTAGCAAACATTGCATTGGTGACTACCACATCTGCGAAGGCACTGTTAACGCTGAACATTATATACAGGTTTTGGAGCAACATTGAATGACACATCCAGAACACTGTTTGCTAACATTCCACATGAAGCAGAAGATACACTGCCCTGTATTTATAAACTCCATTCAAGATTAGCTCTTCCAAACCTTGTATTTGCTACTGGTCAACAAAAAACATATTTGTTCAACTTTTTAGCAAACAATATAGGGCTATAAGCTATAGGTATTAAATCCGAATTACAGACATTGTGGTATTTGTATTCAGGTGTAGATCTTTACAGAAAAGGCTTGTGTGAATGTGTCACATAACCAGTCAACCAAACAAAACACTTTTAAAAGGATCGCAAATGAGTTCAAAGCACAATTGATTTGATGTTACTCAAAAATAATAATCACAAATATTAGAGAAAATGTTTTATTTTCAAAAGACAGACAAAGTAGACAAGTATAAGAAAATACATCTTCAACAATGCTAGGCATGTCACAAAAATGTTTGTCAGATTAGTGACATCATAATATTTCTGGTTATGTGGTTCAATACCACATCACTATGGGCACTTCAAGAACATTTTAGTACTTTGAGGAGCCATGGACACAAACAAAAAGAAACCATTAATACTCAGAAGCTCCTGCTGTGGTTTAGTTGATACTGTAACAATACTCTATTGGTCTGGGTTCGCACTGCATTGACACATTCCTGTTACTGTTTGTTTATTGCTAAAAAGCCTAACCTTTAATGGTGAAATGGGGTGCTCCCAATAAAACAACAGGCTTTCACACTAGAAAGATAACAGTGGGGATGTTAAGTAACAGGTCAAATACAGGCTGGCTGCATATCGGACATCAGCATCTAGTCTGCCAAAATAGAGATCAGAGCTTCTTCACATGTGCCAATCACAATTAACAGCAAGTGCCGGTAGGCAAAATTCCTGTTGAAGTAGTTTACAGTTCGCTAACCCCATCTGCGTCACAATTCATACATATATGCTGCATGATTTGGCCTGGGTATTAAAACCAGAGGAATTGTCATTCTTGATTCAAGGCAGTGGGTTTTTTGTCAAACAGCATTGTTATACTGTGCCAACTTAATATATTCAGTCATGTTAGGTAGCATAATTTGAATAATGTAATCATTATGGGACCTCCCAGACAATGATTCACGTTTATCTATAATTTGATGGCATCTGGCAGAGGAGCCTGTTAGCTACCAGTGTAGCAAAAAGTGCAGACAAAGCAGAGCAAAAGCTTTTAAACAGGGCACTGATATTGATGCTATTTTGCCCCCAACCGTCAAAAGACCGTGTCCCAGGGATACATAATACTGGTCAGGCAGAGCTATACAGTCCTGTCCAACCTGACCCTTGATCTCATTCAACACAGTGGCACAGGGACTGTCAGTCACAAAAAGCAGTATAAACAATGAACAAAAGCGTGTGGAGCTCACAACTTCAAATTGAGCTCCCTCCTCTCCACAAGCACATTATTAAACAACTGCAAATTGGGGTAAACCAAGTCCACCTATATTTTTCTTGTTGCTTTAATTCTAATGGTTCACAAGCATTTTTCCAAATTTTTAATGCTGCACATCCAAAACTGAAAATAATGCAAAGTAAAGTTTGATTTACAAAGAAATTCAGTGGATATTTTGTTTCTCAAGTAAATTTCCAGTCCTGGAATGCTTGGCTTAATAGCTATTAACAAGAAAAACAAAATATCCACTCAATGTCCATTATAAAAGTATATTTACCTTGCAGGTTTGTGAGAATTGGTTCAAATGTGAACGGGATTAACTGGAATTTATCTTGCTTTCGTCAAAAAGAATAAAATCTAGATATTGCTCCTTTAACAACTCCAAATGTGCATGAAATACTCTTTATGTTTGTATCAAATCAGGATCCCAAACCACTGAAGTTGGATGAGTTATCTATGCCTATGCACTGCTACAATTTGCAATGGATTTGTAGGATAAACGATTTTGCAGATTATCATATGATACTTCTCTATAAGAAAAGTCAGATGTGCTACATTATCCTGATATTTGCTGCTGTCACACCAGTAATTTAACTAAACTTTGCTTTGGCAATAACAAAATTATAACACATATAAGAAGATCAAAATTCTAAATACTGACCATTATTTAGACACATTAAGCATTTGCAATGCATTAAAAAAGCATAAAAATACAAACACAAAATATGTTTTTTTTTCTTAGAACTTTCAGTATATGTTTGCATAAAATCATAAAGTAAAATGCTTATACTAATAAATTATGGAAAAACAAAATACTGTCTAGGAAGGAAAATGGCCAGCATACCGATCAATACTAAAAAACGAGTTGTAAACAAACATAACCTTTGTCATGTTTGCAAATGGTATTGCTTCACATTAGACAAACAACACTGATTTTTGTTTATAATTAAACACACACCAAAAGTGATATCTTGTACCTCAAACAAAAAAAGAACTGAACACATACAATATATATAGTCTCCCTTAACAAATAAACTGCCTAAAGAAACGCCCACTTCTTGAATTTGTCTCTGCTCAGGAAGCCCTCATACACTGAAACTGGTTTGGGACCGGCAGAGTGCAGTGGGGAAACGTCCTCACAAATCACAGCACAAGAGTGACCTATTTTCAGGCCATCCCATTTGTCCTCTGCTCCAAAAGGGTCTTAAAAAAAAGGAGAAGTAAAAATCAGACCAAAGGAAAAGGGAACTATGGTGAACGTACTAGAAGGTCTTGCTTAAACAGGCCAACACAGTGGTTATCTGAGGTTTTTAGCTGCTCTGGGAACTTTAAGGACTTTGTAAACATTGTTTTGAAAGACAGTGGCAAAATGGGGCCTGGAGTCCTTGGACATGAGTGTACAGAGGGGGACTTTCCCAGCATTCTGGGGGTCCTCCACATCCCAGATCTCCGGCATACTGCAGCCAGGCCTGGGGAAAGTACATGGACAGAGAGAGAAAGGCAGACAAAGACAAATATTTTAGCAATGAAACTGCTAAACGGTGAATTTAATTTATTGTTCACTCAATGATCTTTTTGAGAGCAGAGGTCTTTTCCTTCCCGGGCCAAGTTTGTTTCTCTTTCTGACAGTTTACTCATTCATTTCGACATTGATTGTGGCCAGAGGGGCTTGGGAGGCCTTTATGGAAGTTAGATATTCTCTAATGATTTCACCTCTAATCAGTTGCATTCATTTTGCTGGATTTGATCATTTTAGCCAAGTTTAGCCATTTTATGTGATGGTGAAGGTAGCTTTAGTCATAGAATGGGTTTTGTGGTCAACTAACTTAGCTAACCATAACCGCAAACATTTCTTGTTGTATTGTCAGAAAATGGCAATATGTAAATTGAGAATTGTTAGCGCTGAGCTCTGCCAAAACAATTCAGGCCCCCAGAGCTCCTGTACCTGGAACGCCGGGTGCACCACGAGTCCTCTAGAACAAAGTAGTCCACCTCCAGTTGCATCAGGTTCCTCCTCACAACATCGGCAGACTTGCGGCTGTACATGGCGTAGACCAGCTTAGTCCTGGCCCTGAGCGACACGGAACACGACCACACTTAGACAACACAGCCCTGGCGTTGACCTAGCACACAGCTGGTGCAGTAGCATACCTCAGTCCAGCGTCCTCGTAGTGTGGGTGGTTGACGATGGGCCGTCCAGCTGACAGCTTCACACTAGCCATGGTGGGCATGGCTCCGGCAAACACTGCGTCTACACCACACAAAACATCTTCAGGAGAACAGCACACAAAGGCTTGGGCCAAAAGTACTGATATGAGTTATTGGATTACAACTATTAATGCTTTCACCAATCCAGCCTCGTCAGTTGAATAACCTTCATTGAGAAGGATGCAGTTAAAACTGATTCAGTCTTGGAAACCTGGGGTTTCAGGAGCAGGATGACATCACTCACTGGGCCGGGTGTTGTCTTTAATCCATTCCAGCAGCTGTTCCTGAGGCAGGTTGCTAAATTCTCCCATGATGCCCCATTGGGCCTGCAGGTTGGCAAACCCCTGAATGGTCATGGAGGCCAGGACAGCAAACACCATCATGTGGAGATTGAACTTCTCCCCTATCCAGCCAAACAACTGACAGAGAGAGAAAGTACCTGGTGTATATCTGTTACAAAGGTCTGTTGTGGCAGTGGTATTGTGACCGGTCTACAGGAATGGAGGGATTCTGAAGCGTGTTGAGTTTTGTTGCACTGTGTCAAGGGGTGTAGCGTGATGTGGTGTCAAGGTGTGTAGTGTCAAAGTGTGTAGTGTGATGTGGTGTCAATATGTGTATTGTCATGTGATGTTAAGGTTTGTATTGTCATGTGGGGTTAAGGTGTGTATTGTCAAGGTGCGTATTGCCATGTGGTGTCAAGGTGCGTATTGTCAAGTGGTGTCAAGGTGCGTATTGTCATGTGGTGTCAAGGTGCGTATTGTCATGTGGTGTCAAGGTGCGTAGTGTCATGTGGTGTCAAGGTGCGTAGTGTCATGTGGTGTCAAGGTGCAGTGTCATGTGGTGTCAAGGTGTGTAGTGTAATGTGGTGTCAAGGTGCGTAGTTTCATGTGGTGTCAAGGTGCGTAGTGTCATGTGGTGTCAAGGTGCGTAGTGTCATGTGTTGTCAAGATGCGTAGTGTCATGTGGTGTCAAGGTGAGTAGTGTCATGTGGTGTCAAGGTGCGTGGTGTCAAGTGGTGTCAAGGTGTGTCACCCCAGGTACCTGTTTGGAGCACACCAATGAGGCCATGATGCACATGTGAGGTGTGAGGAAGAGTTTGAGACGCATGATGAGCATCGCCAGCACAGCAAACGCTACCAACTGTAGGCTATGGTACACCAGCTGTGGGAGTCAGAAAGAGTCTGAGAGACCAAGCATGTTGATAATAAAGGATGAAGGGCACAGGGAGAAAGGATTACTGGGGAGGAATGAAAGATAAAGCAGGAGAAATGTGCCCATCAGCCTATATGATAAAGCAGGTCATCAGTATCCCTTAAGAGATCTTTACATTCGTAGGTATTGAAGACAAATGTTACAGGTTTGAGGATGAAACAACAGACTTGAATCTTACAGTATAATGAGGTCACAAGAATGTCTGGCATGCTGTACACAGGGGAAATGAGCAGGCTTGCTTACCTCTCCTTTTGCCAACATTTCCGGCCTGTGAAAAATGTATAAAAGTTATGGAGTTGTCAACATGTGTCTTCTTTTGGGTGTGTGTTATTAAGACTGTAGGACAACACAGAGTACAGAGGGAAAATTACTAACTCTTTGTGAGTGGAGTTTGGGTGTGTGTTATTAAGACTGTAGGATAACACAGAGTACAGAGGGAACGTTACTAACTCTTTGTGAGTGGAGTTTGGGTGTGTGTTATTAAGACTGTAGGACAACACAGAGTACAGAGGGAACGTTACTAACTCTTTGTGAGTGGAGTTTGGGTGTGTGTTATTAAGACTGTAGGACAACACAGAGTACAGAGGGAACATTACTAACTCTTTGTGAGTGGAGTTTGAGTGTGTGTTATTAAGACTGTAGGATAACACAGAGTACAGAGGGAACGTTACTAACTCTTTGTGAGTGG
>JACXGK010014764.1:0-11191 GCA_016801125.1 Novumbra hubbsi
TTAATATAAACACAAAGTTCCCCGGTGGTTCATATAGCCAGAACTGTATGTAGTTTGTAAATTCCAATGATGCTTCATCAGACTTGATCCAACAACATTACTATAATGCTGTTCCGTTCCTATTTTGAGCCCTTGCAGCCTCATGCACTCAATCACTTACCTGGCTGGTGCCTTTAATTAAGTCTGTGAGGGTTCAGGGTTTAGGATTAAAGGGGGTTTGGGGCTTCAAAGCTTAGTTGTTTATAATGTTGCTGCATATAGTTGATGGGAATGACTACTCTGTCGTTTTGTTTACAGTTCACAAGATGTCATTGTGTTTGTAGCTTTATTTTTGTGATTCTACCTCAAGTAAAAAAATAGATTATTCGCGATTAATCACAGCAAATTGTGCGATTAATTAGCACACGTGGGTAGCAAGGGCGTAAAAGTGAGGCAACAAAATAAGGAGACAAAAAAAAGAACCAGCGTACAGCGACTAACGGTTCTCAACTTTATGCTTAAGAAAAAAGTTCTGCACCACACGGCTGATACGAACATACAGACACCTAACCGTCAGGTGCACGCAACATATTGTGTCAGAACACAAAAGTTTATATGTAATTGAGAAATTAGCTGAAGTTCAGGATTAATGAGCGTTTAAAGTGATTTTCTGGAATAGCACCCCCATGTGGCTGATCGGGCCCAAACAACCCTTGCGTCCTCTGCTCCTCATGGCAACCATGGACCCATGTTTGGTGAAAATCCGACTAACGGTGTATGAGATACGCCCTCAAGTCCTGTTTGGCACCCTCGCCGCTGCAATCGGTGGGCTGTAACTGGCAAATATTATTTAATAATAAAAAAACCTTATTATAACTTTTGTGAGGCTTGCTCTGTGCCAATTTGGGGGCAGATTGGGCATCATTTGAGGCCTGTGAAAATTAAGAAACATTTTCAGATATTTCAAAATAGCACAAATTCTAGACAGCGGAATGAAAACACATGACAAGTAGCACCCACTGAAAACATATGCCGCGTTATGAATTCAAAAATATGAGACCGAACTGTTGAGCAGCTGAAGTCCTATACCAAACAAAAAAGAGAATACATTTCACTTTCAAAACTACAGCAGTTAGTCTTCCCAGTCACCAAACGCTTACAGACTTGTTGAAAAAAAAAGCAATGCCTTCGAATGGTTGGTGAAGTTGTCCTGCTAAGAATTTAGGTAAAGCTGAAGAGGCCTGTTAAGGGTTGAAGTGGACCCGGGGACCTCGGTCTGGTATGGGTTGTGGCAGGGCCCTGGTATGGGTTGATATGGAGCCCTGGTAGTCAGGGGGCACTTGATGGGCTGAAGGGTCCATATTTCCAAGCATTATTGGTCTACCCATCTACATTTTGCATTCACAGTAGATAGGGTTCGGGCCCCATTTGCTGTAATCTGGCCGTGATCATTGTGCTTAAAGCATTTTGCAACTGTAATTGAAAAAACATTCAAAGTCCTTAAACATTTTCCTGGTTGTCTGGCCTTCATGTCGTAAAGTAATGACAGACGGTTGTTTCTCTTGGCTTATTTGAGTTGTTCTTGACGGTCTTCTGTATAGCAACCCACCTTCACAACACTTCAGATTGGCCCAAAAGCATAAAGAAGGAAAGAAATTCCACAGATTAACTAGGTACATTCGATAAATTACATAAGACGAAGCATTTGGCATATTTAAAGGCCAGTTTGTCAAGTCCAGCACATTATTCAAACTAATACATTGTATTTAAGGCAAGCCTTAAACAATGCAATGTCTCCTGTTGTTATTACAATTTTATAGACAGCAATAGGGTTGACCAAATTCCTGGTAACTTTTCAAAATGTCCCTGGCTTTCTAGAAATATAATTTAGGGGGGTTCCTAAAATCACAAGTAAGTGAATAAGCTTGGAACTCGGAATCCCCCAACAAGCATTTCTGGCAAAACCTTAGAATGTGCACTTTTCCGCAATGGTGCAAATTAACAAACACGGCAACATAGCGCTGCTCTTTGGGTTCACAAGAAAATTGAATGTTATTCTAATGTAGTGCATGGATGCTTAACGATCCACTGATGAAATACTAGAATAACAAACAGAGAGAGGACAAGCACTCGCTAAAAACCCCTGCCTTCCATGGACTAACATTTCCATGAAAAAAACTATTCATTAAGTCAACAGGGATTTCAACAGATCTCATGTCCATGGTGAAAAAACAACTTCAAAATGGTATAATTAGTCATTACATACGACAGATTTGAGATGATAACAATAAGACATATTAATAACAATAATAATTGTAATCATAATAATTAATATTCAGGGCCATTAGCCTAAATCCTATTTGATGAGGGCGCTAAGGGACCTGAATGATGTATAAGGGTGCGCCGCTGGGCCAAAAGAGCTTGAGAACCACTGGTTTCGGCTAGTACAAAAGCATAACCTCAGATGGCACCGGAGTGCCATCTGAGGGTACCCTTGTACAGCTCATTGTCAACGCTGTGCTGCTTAACAGCTGGCGGGGTTCGCTCGCAATGGGAAGTCCGGGTGATGTGGGGGGGGGGGGCGCGAACCCGCAACCTTCTGCTTCGCAACACACGTTAACGCCCTTGACACTGTTCCAACCGTTTGAGCCATACAAAAGGTACAATTATTAAGCGATTAGGCAAAATTTGAAGATCATATTCGCTCCATATAATGTCATACACTCCAAGTGACGTCACAAACTCTTATGGACGCTAGGACCGCTGCTAAACAAAACATCAAAACTACATACCTTTTTTACGAAACATCTGGAAACAATTAGAACATTCTTAGATAAGAAAGGGCATCGTTTTGACATTTTGCTTCTAGTTAACGAATGGCTTGTGCCAATGGTCTGTATTTCATTGCTTTATCAATGTAAAAAAACGAAACCAAAAAAGCCTTATTTGCTGAAAGCTAGCTAACGTTCGTTTACCCGGCAACTCCTCAAGAGATGGGGCTAACAAAGCAGCACATACATTACCCAGTTCAATAGTTAGCTTGCTACTGCTTATTGCTACTCATACGTTTACAATCGGTTCATTTAATCTTGTCAACATACCTTTTTTCAGCATGAGCAGTTTCTTGCTTTAGCAACTATGAAATTAACAAGTAGCCTGCCCACAATAGTGGAGAGAATACTGCCTACGGCTAAACCCTCTTTCGTGAGAAACAGAGTTGTTTAGCTGTTCGCTAATTTATATATATGAACGGATTATTTTTTCAATCAAATATGCTATAAATTACTTGGTTTCTGCCCGACACTGACAGCAAACAATGTACACTTCGAAGAGCTGATGGTCATGATAGCTTTCAACGGGGCAATTTCCCACTAAAGAGATAATGCACTGCCACCCAAACGAGTTTCGGTAGGATACCTCCCAATACGGTACTTACCTCATTACTGCTGGGAATCTAGCTCTCTTGCCTTCATCTGCAAAGGTGATCGAAGACGTGCTGTATTAACTGTTGTGATCACGAAGCTACAAGCAATGTTTAACTGCTGCAGTTGCTAAAGTTTGAATCACAACTGTGTATTTTGCTATTGTATTCACCTTATTCTCACACACTTCCGTTTTAACCTTGTGAAGCCTTACACATGAAATAATATTCCAAAAATGCCGATGTTTTTATATTCTAGTGTTGATTGGGGTAAAGAAAAGTCAAAAAAATGTTCACATATGATTTTTTTTATCACACTTGATACATCAGGCATATTTATCAATTTAGTCATACACTATTTTTTTTTACAAATAAAAACTAATGATGTTCATTGCTTTTAGAACATTTGGAATATTTCAGTTGGTTTGGTTCTTATTTCTTTCCCAAACAGGATCCTTTTTACAGTCTTTTTATTTTGCCTTGTGGTAAGCAAAAAGTAAGTTCCTGTCCTTGTTCAGACAAAAATGGACAATGTGCCACCAAATGTACATGTACCATCTTCAGGATCTGAAGCTGAACTTTGTAGAGGATAAATTGTATTGGTCAAATCCATAGGCCCTATTAATAAATAAGTTTAATGTGCCTATGTATGTTTGTAAACATTGGTTAGGTCATCCATTTTGTATATTGATTACATCCTCCATTTTGTATTGATTACGTGGCATTGAGAGAACGTAAGGAGCCTTTGTTCCCGGTTGCGTTTTCCCACCAGTACCTCTGATTGGCTGATACAGGTGAAGGGAGGGGTCTACCTGTGCGAAGTTATAAAGTTGGCTGCCTGCCATGTAACAGCGCCTTTCATCTTGGAGTTGTCCTCTCTGTATGAACCACCATGTAATTACATGAAAACTAGTCTGGTCAAAGGTATTTGGTCTCCTATAGTTGTTTAAGTTGACTTGTCCCGCAAATCTAGAAAAGCATGTGTTTTGAAGAAACTCCTTTAACTTGTAAAGTGCAGACAACATATCAAGGAGGTCAACATCTCCCATGAACTTGTAAAGTGCAGACAGCATATCAAGGAGGCTAACACCTCCCATGAACTGGTTGTAGGTTTCAACAATGGCTGGTCTGGGACTATTATGTGTGTTTTGGATTTTTTTTCCAGCGTTTCACATTTCCCAGTGGTTCGATTCCTACGTTTTTCCCAGTGGTTCGATCCCAGCGTTTTTCCCAGTGGTTCGATTCCTACGTTTCTCCCAGTGGTTCGATGCCAACGAAAGAAGATAAATTAACAGCTTTGTTGTCATACCATCTTACAATTATGTTGTTTTCCTGGGTTACTCTACAATCCCATGAGCCTTTCTTCTTTTTTCTTCTTCTATATATATTTATAAAACAACTCTAAAAATATATTTCTATGACATCTTCACCTTTAATTTGTTTGAAATGTATGTGAAAAGTGTATTTGTCATTGTGATATGACATAATCCATCATCATGACCATCATCATAATCCAGCATCATGAAATACAATACAATGGCTATGGTGGGATTTAGAGGTAAATTATTACTTTGAATACCTACTGTATCGTTTTTTATACCTATATTTTCAACACGATTTTACTATAAAAACATGAATGAACATTAAGTAATTATTGGATGCTTCAACACAGTAAATATTCATATAGAAAAATTAGTAACACTATAAACGTTATATTTACCGTAACTTCTATAAAATTAGCCACGATGTCCCTAATGAAAACGAACAAGTCAATTTATGACAGCGGCCCTTTTGGATTAAAAAATACACCAGATGGCAGAATACATGTATAGGATTGTATGCAACAGGTCTATCCTGTTAGTGATCTAGAGATCTCTGAGATACAAATGTTGCCACAGGGTTAACGTAAGTTGGTTTACACGTTTTGTTTCGATTTCAGGTGTGGCGTTAGCTAGCTAGTTATCAATTCGTGGCTAATAAGTCGCTAACAAAAATGACAAATATATGGGAACACACGTCCACGAAATTGAGTAGATCAATAAGATCAATACAATAATGCATTTGGACGACGATAAGCAGATCTGGCAAGAGCTGACATATTTTTACTTACTTTGTCCTTTCCCTTGGGGTTGTTGGAGACACAATACGTAACTTCAAGAGCACCAAGGCATATCAATTCTGACAACGTGGCATGGTGAGACGTGGTATTGCTTAAGACGTGTATTGCTTAACAACTGCGACACCGACAGGATTTTTCTAAAACAGGGTGTTTTGGGCCATTCCGCCGAATCAGTGCCTATTCTGTCCCCAGGACATTAACTGTATAAATATGCTAGAAAGGTATCTGTATATTAAATTATCAATCAAAGTGTCCTACACTCTTTCTAAATTGCAATTTTAAGTAATATTATGTAAAACCTTGATAAAACCTCCCAGGACCCTGAATAAGGAGCATTTTATCATGTCCCCACTCTAACACTACACCATGTAATATGAACATAAAAAACAGTATTATTATTTACTTAATTGAATTGTGTGACTATTTCCAATTAAGACATAAAACATTTTTGTCCCCAGGGTTGCAGTCCTGTTAAGCTGACTCATTCCCACCGGTTGTGCCAACTTTTCAGGCTACTCTGGAAACTTTTTTAGCTATTTAAAAAAATATATTTTGAACTTTTAGCAACATTTGGAAAGTGACTCAAACGCTAAAATGCACGCATTTTCCCTCTAAATGACACAAAAAGATTGTCTCTGTCACACACTCAGCCACAACACACGTTCCTGGCTGCAGAAGTGCATTGTGAGTGACGTCAACGGCAGGCGCTCGGCTCGTGCACAGGCAGCAGCCAGCCAGCAGCAGTTTTGCAAATAGCAAATCATTGTTGGCTGACTGCAGCAGCAGTAGTATGCGTTCCACAAGACAAACCCAATGAATATAGTTGGTCACGAATGTTTGATCTTGAACAGAACTTACGACATCAATCAACATGTCTCAATCAAAATTGTACAGCCAGAAGTACAGAAGAGAGTGGTACCTGAATTTAAAGGGTGGCTGAAGCCAGTAATTGGGGATGATTGTCGGGGGTGCAGTTCGTACTGCAAATCAGATATGTTTGCAAAAATGGATGACATCAAAAAACAGCAAAGCATATAAACACTACAGCAAAGCATATAAATAAATCGAAACCGTACAACCCTTCAACGCAATCTACATTATATTACCACATCCATAACGCGTGCTATTTGCTTCTCCTACAGTTTGGATTCCACTACATCCGCCATTTTTACACAATTCCCCGCACAGTTACCACAGCCTACAATTCCCACAATGCAACACACAGTTTATAAGTTTTACTTAACTATTTCGGACGTCGCCGCCGTCCAGGCCTTTAACCAACCACTCGTTCAAAATATCTTAACATTTCAGGGCTCGCACCTCTATGTGGTAATTCGGAGATCCCCAACTCTCCGGGTTATCCAGCCCAGTGATCCTCACGGAATAATATGTTCCGTGAAGCCTCTGCATCCGTCGACCCAGAGTTTGATACACCACTTCTAGGATTTTTCACTTTGGAGTTACCCTAACGCTCCAGGCCTCTACACCTAACCGTTCATTTATATTCGACAATATAACTTTGGAAAAGTCACTTCCGGGCAGTTTGGGAAATAAGTTCCCAGGACTTAATACCTACTATTTCGTCCAGAGACGCCCCTCCGATACTGGCCTCAAACCTTCGAGGTTAATCCTCTGGACTTAAACCGCTAGTTCGTACAGAGACGCCGCACTGTGCAGGTCTCAAATTTGGAGACTTAAATTTACACTCTTCGTACTTTTCACAAACGATTTTCAAAATGTTACTATAGCCAATACACAGATTCGTTTTTAAAAACAGGCTCTGCTTACCTTTTTAAGTTGCCATGGCTAAAAATCGTTCGGAAGTTCCGGAGGCTCTGGTTCGTCAATAAGCATAGGACAGGCGTCGGCAACCTTTACCACTCAAAGAGCCATTTGGACCCGTTTCCCACAGTAAAGAAAACACTGGGAGCCACAAAACCCTTTTGACATTTAAAATGAAATAACACGGCATATAAAGTTTTTTTGTCTTTATGCTATGTATAAACAAACTGTAATGTGTTGCATTTATGAAATCAATGAACAACTGCAGAGAAAACTAAATTACATTTCTGCATGCAACAAAACATTTTGAGCTCCAAAAAAAAGACGTTGACGTTGGGTTGAAGGTTACTTTCAAGTAAAATACTCATTGTCTATTTGAGTCCTTCTTGTATTTATGAAAAAAAACGCTGAACTTAAATTATCCACCGTCAGCAAACCAAAAATGCCGTCCTCTCTCTGTGTGCCTTCATCCTTTTACTGGCGCGTGCAGTCAGCTGTCAACCTGAAAAATAAAAGGACTACTTCACTGAACAATGAAAAAATATGAATATGTGCAAAATAATAGGCAATTAAAATATTTATCATACTTGGTAAATGTGATTTCTGCTCCTGAATCTCAGCGCACAGCGTCTGCACATCAGGGCTGTATGCCGTCACCTTCATCTTCACACACGATCGTAAGCTGTCATCTGTGAGGCGTGCGCGATGTTTGCTTTTAATAAAGTTCATGTTGGAGAACACGTGCTCACATACATATGTGGATCCAAAGATCGACAGGACTCCAAGTGCATACTTTTTCATGTTCACATAAACGTTGGGGATTGCATTCCAAGTTTCGAACACAAGTTTGTCCGTTTTGGGGAGGTTTTCAATATCACGCCATTTGTGATTCTGAGCAAGAACGGCCTTCTGACGGGCAACATCTTCAAGGTCTGCTGTCAAGCGTTTAAACTTGGACACCCATATGTCTTTGTCGGCTATGTCGGCCAGTTCCATCTCAAGATCAGGTTGACTCACACCTGCCAATGCAGTCGTATTCAGCAGAGATGGATCGAGGCTTAGGGGAGTGATAGGGAAGGATAATGTGGTTTTTTCCTCTCTGAACTCACAGAATAGTTTCCCAAACGATGTTTGCATTGCGATGATTGCAGAATGTAAATACTCCGAATTTATCATGTGAGCTTCTTTGAACTCTCTCAAATTGGGAAAGTGTGACAGTGTACCTTTCTGTAAATCTCTGGCAAGCACTGTCAACTTGCGCTCGAATGCCAAAACCTCCTCCAGCATGTGCAGGGCTGTGCGTCCTTTCCCCTGAAGAGCTGTGTTCAGCGTGTTCAGGTGCGCTGTCATGTCCACCATGAAGTGTAGCTTTTCCAGCCACTCTGGCTGTTCCAGCTCAGGAAATGTGAGCCCTTTGCTGCCCAGGAAAGTTTTCACTTCTTCCAGACACGCGGCAAAGCGTTTCAGCACCTCCCCTCTGGACAGCCACCAGACTTTTTTGTGCAGCTGGAATATGTGCTTTCCAGTTCTTCCAGTAACGAACGAAACTGACGGTGATTTAAACCTTTTGCCATTATTTTATTGACAATCTGAATTACAACATTCATTACTTCTGTGCATTCCGGAGGAAATGTTTGAGCACACAGTGCCTCTTGGTGCAAGATGCAGTGAAAAATCTGCAGCTTTCTGTCCAGCAACTTCTGCAGTAAAGCCACAAAGCCCTTCGGCGCTCCTGTCATACTTGGTGCTCCATCAGTAGCCACTGACACCAGGTGAGTTGTGTTTATTCCTTTGGCTCTTAAACAATTCAAGACAGCCTCACAGATGTCCTCCCCCCGTGTTTGGCCTTTTAGAGGTATCAACTCAATAATTTCTTCCTGTGGCCCAGCAGCGTTTGCATACCGGCAGAACAGCGCTATTTGTTCAATATCACCTTTGCCTTTAGATTCATCACAGGCAATTGAGTAGGCCACAGCTGAATTGATGTCTTTAATTTGCTGTCTGGGGATGTCTTCTGCCATTTTTATGGTTCTGTCTTTGACAGTCTTTGCATAGAGGGGCATATTCTTGATTTTGTGCACAATTTCACTCTTGTTTTTAAAGTCTGTGAATAGATGTTCTGAAATCTTAATGAAAGATTCTTTTATATATTCTCCATCTGTGAACGGCTTCCCGTGCCTGACTATTTCCTGAGCGGCTACAAAACTCGCATATGTACTTGAATTTGCAGACTTCATCCACTTCTTGAAGTGATTTTTACTCAGATCAACCTTCCGCATCAGTTCCGAAACTGCTTTCTTTCTCTCATCTCCATCCGGATATTTTTGAGCAAAGGCTGCGTGTTTATTCTGGAAATGTCTTGCAACATTTGACTTTTTGTTGTTTCCTAGTTTCTCATTACATATTAAGCGTACTGGTAAACCAGTCTCATCAGCAGTGAAAGCAAATGAATCTGTCCACGTACCATTGAACACTCTGTTTTCTTCAGACACTTTTCTCTTCTTAGAATTCTCCATAGTTGTCCTACTTGGGATTCGAAAAGTTCAAGAAATCGCGTGCTGGCGGGTGTCGCACATTGGCGGTTGTGACGCATAGTAACAGCGTAGAAGCGAAATAACATTTTTTAACACGTTTTATTTAGATCTTTCAAGATCACCATAAGCTTCAAATTTAGAATTACATTTTAAAAACAAACTAAAATAGAATACATTTTAATTAAATACTGAGCCGCATGCGGCTCCGGAGCAGCGGGTTGCAGACCCCTGGCATAGGAACACCCTCTGATCCCGGTCGAGCCCCCAAGTTGTTGAAACCGAATGTTTCCCCCGGGTTGCGAATCAGAGAATGTCCACGCCGTCAAGTCTGCCCAAATCATACACCTTTATTACAAATGCATTCGGAGATCTGTCTCGCAGGACAGCCAAGAAGATCTAAAGTCCGTTCACATCGGACACAGTTTATGTAGCCCATTCCCCACCCAGTCATTGTATAGAAATTGCTGAGCGTGCTTCCTGGGTGGGCGTGTCCCATCTTGCAGACCCCGTCTCTGGGCGTAGGGTCATCTGGTGACCGTCTCGGAGGCAGATTAGGGGAGGCAGTTGAGGGGCCAGTTTGACAATAGTAAATCAAACAGGAAACATCTGCTGGCTCGTGTCTGCTTCTCCTCACTTGGGTTCCCTTATCAGTATCCGTGGATGGGGGTCAAGCTAGAAGTTAATCTATAGATTTCCATGCACAAAGTGTCCATTGTCTTATTCTCCTAACTTCCTGACCCCCCAATTCTTATGGAATGTCCCAAGTAACCTATTAACCCTCCAGCCTTACTCCTTAGAAGTCTACTCCCCAAAGACATGATTCCAGTCCAACACCTAATATCTTTAATAACGAATACCACAATTACCACAGTTGGTTACGAAAGTGGATAAATGCAAAAGCGCAGAAGCTACTATGGCAATGGTCATTGCAAGGCATTGTTTTTCAGATTCTGTGACAGCAACAAACTTCCAAATGCACTGCACCAAGTGCACAGAAATGATTAGGGGAGAACTGGCTCCTTATTGTCTCAAAAAGAGTAACGTCAGATGTGGGGGATGAGAAGTTCAGTCTCCTTTTGGATGAGGTGGTGATTCGGTATTTCAGTGATAAAAAAAAAACAGTTGGGCCCATATTTCTCTGGCTGGCTGAATTGGAGGGGAACGATGCCAGATCAATATCAAAGGCAGTTGTTGATTTTCTTGACAAGTATAACCTTAAAAAAGAGAATCTTCACGGTATTGGCACTGATAATGCGTCCGTGATGACTGGGCTGCACAACGGTCTACACAAGATTTTAAAGGAAGAATGTGCATTGCACAATTTGGTACTCATCCGCTGTGCATGCTATTTGTTTT
>JACXGK010014766.1:0-11199 GCA_016801125.1 Novumbra hubbsi
CTAGGTTCTGACCCCAGCCGTTCCATGTGTATTAAAGAGAAGACCAACTGTGGTCTGCTAGGTTCTGACCCCAGCCGTTCCATGTGTATTAAAGAGAAGACCAACTGTGGTCTGCTAGGTTCTGACCCCAGCCGTTCCATGTGTATTAAAGAGAAGACCAACTGTGGTCTGCTAGGTTCTGACCCCAGCCGTTCCATGTCTATTAAAGAGAAGACCAACTGTGGTCTCTTGCCTTTTTGAGCAGGACACCTCAGCACTATTTTGAAGCCCTGCAGCAACGTGTTTGCCCTGGGCTGCGGTGATGTATGACTACAGACCACTCTTCACTGCCCAGGCCTGGCACAGACCACTCTTCACTGCCCAGGCCTGGCACAGACCACTCCTCACTGCCCAGGCCTGGCACAGACCACTCCTCACTGCCCTGGCCTGGCACAGACCACTTCTCTGCAACAGTCTGTACTGCTGTAGACTCTCCCCATCCCCCTTCTCACCATCTGTTCCTTTCTTCATTGTTTACATTACCCAGGAGCCTTTTGTTCAAATGAGACGGCATGGTAGCTCATACAGATATGCGTGTTTGAATGACCAAAACTAGCCCACTGCTCTTAACTGTAATTAACTCTCTGTCTCTAACTCATCTCATGTCTCTTAAGACCAAACACAATCTCTGTCTCTAACTCATCTCATGTCTTATAAGACCAAACACAATCTCTGTCTCTAACTCATCTCATGTCTCTCTTAAGATCATACACACTCTCTGTCTCTAACTCATCTCATTTCTCTCTTAAGACCATACAGAATCTCTTTCTCTAACTCATCTCATGTCTCTTTTAAGACCATACATAATCTCTTTCTCTCACTCATCTCATGTCTCTTTAAAGACCATGTAGAATCTCTGCCTCTCATACACAATCTCTGTCTCTCACTAATCTCCCTTCTCTTTTAGGATCATACAGCTGTCTTCTCTCCAGACATCCAGGAGGTCCGGCAAACAAAAAGACTGAAGGCAGGGGCTTCAGCCCGTCGGTCGCTCTGTGTAAGGCCCTTTGAGCGCCAGTGTAGACTTGGCAAGGAGCCATTGCTGCAGAGACCCATATGTAATTTAATACAATGCACCTCTTGTCATGAAGACAACACTCAGGCTCTCCATTGTGAAGACAGGAGTTTGGAAGACAGAGCAGGGCAGACTAGGAAGTGGGGGATCACGAAGGGTCATTTGCCCAAGACCAACATTAACCTTTAACCCCACCCAGAGCCCCTAGATATTTGTCCCCCAGGTTCTCACTGCAACTGTCGTGGTGACAAATGACAGCGCCGCTAACTACCAGTGGGCTGAAGATTCATGTTTTTGGTCATATGGTATTGGAATTAGAGAAACCGTCATGTCCGGAAGACATGAATTGTCTAGCAGCCTGATCCAAGGCGAATGTTCTACTGGAATCTCTTACTCAGTATGAACAGGGCATATATGGTTCTATACGGTCTTCTATCTGCTTTATTCAGGACCATTTTTCAACAGTACTCATTGGGCTAACCCTGATGATGTCATCCTGACTACACAGACTTTTTAAATATGTGTGTGTGCTTGTGGTTGACTTTTCCATTAATATGACATCACTTCCTGTTTTTAAGGCTGGAGGATGCAGTGCGACTGCATCCCAAATTGCTCTCTTTTCCCCGCATAGAGACTTGGTAATACGGAGTCCACAACATTGGAATGCTATTTGTGACACAGCCCTCCAGATCGCTGACTGCATGCTAGAGTTATTGGCTTGTGCATTTTCCAGATTTTAATAGCCTTATAAATCAACATATACACACACTCACACTAACACACATTCCCAGGGTTCTACACACGTGTGTAAGTTTGAATAACGTGTCCACCCACAGTGATTCCCTCCACCATTGGTTACAATCTCCACACTCCTCTAATCTCTTTCATAAAAATGGATTGTGTGTTTGCTTATACAGTAGGATAACTTTTACATTTGGTGTTTTGCCTCTGGTATGTTTGGATAAAAACTTAAATAACTTCCCATGTAACCTTTCGTGACATTGTGAGAATGGTATTGTGCAAAGTAAACATGAAGAGATAATTATATACTCTATGTACCGAAATATAATCATGTATATTTAATGAGAGCTCTTCATGTTTTATGTACCACAAGCCACAGATCACGTTGTACACTGGGGCCTAGGGAGGGTACATGGAATTAGCTAGGAAGAGGAGACCTTCATCTTTTGACCTGTATGAGACTGCGTGTTATTGTGCTAATTAATAGATAGTATAGTAATGACATGGGTGTGGGACGTTTTTCTGAATTGCTAAAACACTAAACCCAATTCTTTGAACAAAACTTTAAGCAAATTCTGGTAGTTTGACACCATTTCCAAGTTGCGTTCACTTTGTTTGCAAAACTCTAAACAAACTTCTCACTGACTAAATCACATTTCACACTGTGATGCACTTGTGTTGTAAAATGGTAAACACAGGAGGCCAAAGTTATACACAACTACAACACAGTTGTCATCAGTTACACACAGTGACTCAAAATAGTTCACACTTGTTTTGAATGATGTGAACCAATTGTACGGAATATAACTCAGTTCAGAGTACACAGGTGGCACAGGTTGAAGGCAGAGCAGGAAGATTGTATCTCTCATTGACTTTGATTATGCAGTTGGTCACAATTTTTTGTTTATTGTAATGTGATTTTTGTTTAGCTTCCTTTGGTCATTGTGTCTTTGCATAGTGGACAACTGCCTTTTCTATGTCATTGCTAGTATATAGACATTCAATACTGAATTACTTGCAGTATTCAATATTTTCACTAAAGCTCTGATTATTTTACTTTTTTATTGCAAAATGTGTTTACTATTTACAATTACAAAAATCTGTGTCTACATGCCCTGCATGCTGTGTTCTCAATTTTATCATGTAGTGTCTAATGAATGCTCTGAAGTGTTTATATTTTGACTGGCTGTGTTTATGATCTGAAAGCTTTGTGTGATTTTGAGAACAGAGTAAATGTTTTTTAGGCGAGTGTTTGATTTTGACAGAAGAGTCTGGGGTTTTATGAATGATGTTTAAAGGTTTGTTTTTGTGTTTAGAGTTTTCAAACCTTTTTTAAAGAAATGTGTTTTAGCAATTATGAAAAACTGGAACTTCGACATACCAGTCAACAGCTTGGACACACCTATTAATTCAAGGGTATTTCTTTATGTTTACTATTTTTCCCATTGTAGAATAGTAGAGAAGGGATCAAAACTATGAAATAACACATAATTTAATATTGTAGATCATCAAATCTACAAATATCCATCAAATTAGTCATAATTTGCCTTGATTAAAGCATTTTACATTACTTTCTTTCTCTGAGCCAACTACATTTCACTTTACATGTGTGCCAAGTTAAAAGTGAATTTGTTGAATTTCTTTCATATTCTTTCTTTAATGCATTGGAGAAATGACTTTAAGACAGGAAGGTCAGTCGAAACCTTCACCCATTTTCTCAAAACTCTGAACACAAAACCAAATCTTCAAACTGCATACACAAAACCCCAGATTATTAGGTGTGGGGGGGTGTGTGAGCACCTTTAGCGCTCACAGCCCCCAAAACATCTGTGAGCCACCACCATGCTTCACAGTGGGGATGGGATTCTTTTCACTATAGGCCTTGTTGACCGTTGTGACCATAAAGCTAAATTTTGTTCTCGTCAATCCAAATTACAGTGTCAAGATGTTGTCAGGCATATTGTAACCGGGTTATTTTGTTGCATTGGCACATATAAAGGTTTTTCTGGCAACAGGACCATGCAGCTCATCTTTGTTCAAGTTTCATCGTATTGTGCTCAGTGAAACAACCAAACCGTCTTTTCAGGAGCAGCCTGTATTTCTCCTGAGGGTTTTTCTGTGTATCCCAAACAATTATTCTGGAAGTTGTGGTTGAAATCTTTCTTGGTCTACCTGACCTTGGCTTGGTATCGAGAGATCCCTGAATTTTACACTTAATAAGTGATTGAACAGTACTGACTGGCTTTTTCAAGGCTTTGGATATCTTTTTATATACTTTTCCATCGTTATTAAGTTCCATTACCTTGTTAAGCGGGTCTTTTAACAGCACATGCTGTGCTTTCGACAACAGTGGTTTGTGGAAGTGTTCCTGAGCACAAGTCCACAACATAATTTTTTGGTTCTGTTTTTAATGCCGTCAGATGGCCCAAAGATCACGGCCATTCATTATTGGTTTTCGGCCTCGTCTCTAGCATAGAGATTTCTCCAGGTTCTCTGAATCTTTTAATGATACTATGCGCTGTAGATGATGAGACCCCCTAACTCTTTACAATTTCAACCTCTCTGGGATGCTCTTTTTATACCCAATCGTGTTACTAACCTCTAGCCAATTAGCCGTATTGGTGGTCACATTCCATCCGGCGTTTTAGCATCACACAACTTTTCCAGTCTTTTTTTAAACATGTTGCTGGCATAAAATTCAAATTGGGCTAGTATTTTTTAAGAAACAACATGTCTCAGCTTCAACATTTGGCATTTTAATTTGTACTACTTGCTATTATCTGGTTTAAACTTTTTGCACATCAGTGCATTCTGTCTTCCTTTACACTTTACACAGCGCCCCAACCTTTTCGGAAACGGGGTTGCAGTGAAGCGCTATCGCTTTGGGGACAATGCTCATATCAAATGATGCCCTGTGAGGCCTGTCAGGAAGTTGAGGATCCAGATGTGCAGGGCTGGGTCCCGTTCCAGATGTGTGTTGAATGGGAAGCTGTTTTCAATAGACATTCCTGACAACTGGGTCCTATAGACGAGGTCGGTAGCACACGCTGTGCTGTGACACGGTCACTAACCCTGGCTATGTTGGAGCGGTAGGCAACACGCAATGGATGACCAGACCCTAAGAGTGAGTCCTACTTGATGGTAGTGGTTTTACTCTCTGTGGTATTCTATGGTTCAGGGAAAATACCCTGGGGCAACCAACTGCAAGGGAAAGAACAGGGCAAGGGAGAGATTGAATTCCTGTGACACAGCTGGCTTTCTATATGTTATCCATTGTGGCCTGAAGTCTCAGGTTCTTCGTGTGTCTGACCCATTGAGCTACTCTGATTACTCACATCTGGCCTCTGATTTCCATGCAAAGGGCATGCACAGCTTCTACCAAGCAGCGATGCCTCCCATCGCTGCTTGGTTGTCATACACTACCAACGTCCATCCACACATTTGGAACACAGCTTTTAAGTCTCCGACCCCAGCTAGGTTGACCTCAGTGTGCGCGGCCTGGGGTTTGTTTGGAGTTGTTTGTTATTTCTCCAGTGCCAGCTTGTTATCAGCTGGGTTAGGGTTACAGTGCACGTGCCTGTACTAGTAATAAGTAATAGTCTACATTTACCTCTCAGGCGTTCTACATTGAGAGAGCAAAGGTGCGGATGCACTGGGGATGACCAGGGATCCGTTTCATCCCCTACTAGGAAGGTATTAGCCATTTGTGGTAGGAATGCTTGGCAGAGGCCGTCCATGTGGCCTCCTCAGCCTGCCCACGGAGACCCTCTTCTTCCAGGGTCTGCCGTAGGGAAGTTCCCCAAGCAACCCGAGCGGTCCCCCGGACCCCGGGGTGGGCCCGGCGTCGTCCCCTGGGTGCGTGTGCCAAGCCCCGGCCCTCTGCTCCACTGGCACGTCCAGACAAACAGCGCGTGGAAGGTTTCCATCGTCCCTCACATTTGTCGGTACATTCCATGGTACACATTTAACCGTCCAGGAGAGGCCAGTGTGAGGAGATTTACACAAGCACTTGATGTGTGTTTATGACATAAATAGTGGAAGACAGACTGTTTGTGTACAGTAAAACGGCAAGCGCATAAACGTGAGTGTGTCAAGGGCAGAAATATGATAACAAATTCAAAGGTTCAGTTACATGAAATTTTCTCAATTTTCTTATTGAAGAGGACATCAAAAGTAGTGCTGTAATGCTGTTGTATTTTGCTCCATCGGTTTGCTCGCTATTGTAGCTCTGCAAATGTAGCTGGGTGTGTGTGTGTTTGTGAACCCTGCCCACATAAAACAAACTGACTGGATTAACCTCACGTTAGCTACGTGCAATTAGGGTCTTTCAGAATGCAGACACTAACGGTCACCTTGCCAGTTAAGGAACACTACATACATTACATTGCAAAACTGGTTGATATTTCTGTAGCTTGCTAGCAAACGTCAGCTAAATGCTAGCTAATAAAGTGTGACCTGTAATTCAGTGCAGCAAAATGGTAGACTGGTAACGGCTATAAATGTGCCTTATTGTATTGATTGCTAGAAATAAGGAAATGTTTACACATCCTTTGTTTGAACACATCCTTACTTCCTGGCAGTCAGCCACCAACGACAGACTCTGTCAGATTCCTACACATGCACTCTACCTGCATGATGTGCCACTGCTGAGGGGAAGTGGATTAAACCATTGGGAGGCAAAGAGAGGGGGGTCGCAATCTTTTCAAACTTAAAAAACTCGTTATTAAGTGTCTATAAACAGCCCGAGTGCTTTCATTGCGTGTATTTCATATGAATGAAATGACATAGTTATGTTTACAGTGATATATTGGGTGGGGACAAATCATAGTTTTCCCAGGATGTGGGATTCGTCCACACAATCCCCCTCGGGATTTCCGCCTCTGTTTTGTGTGTGTGTGTGTTTTTTCAATGTGCGCTTTCTTCCTCCTAGCTACCAAGTTCCAGGCATCACCAGCCAACTCCCTTCATGCTCTCACTCTTTGCTCCATGATGAAATGTCTGTCCGAGCCTTATTACTGCATCATTTAATGTGCGTGCAAGAGACATGGAGAAGTGGGGAGGGGAGGCGACTAAGACTGTAGGAATGTGTGTGTGTGTGCCGGCTGGAGTGTGTCACCATAGACAGAAGGAGAGGAGTAAAGGAAGGAGAGTTGAAAAGAAGGGAGGCGAGACAAGAGGAGGAGAATGAAGGAGAGAGAGAAAGGGAAGGAAGGAGGAATAGAAGGGTGAAGAAAAGCCGAGAGCAAAACATGAATAAAGGAGTGAGGAAAAGAGAGACGGGCGTAGAATGGAAGGGAGAAAGAGAGGGGAGAAGGAGAGGGGAGAAGGAGAGGGGAGAAGGAGAAGGCACTGGCTGGGCTCCTGGGAAGACTCACTCAGGAACTCTCCATTCGGAGGAGGAGTGGGGGTGAGGGGCGGCGTGGGGTGTTGGCGGGAGGAGGGTGGGGGCAACGGGCGAGGCCCGTGAGTTCTGCTCCCTTGGGATGGGAGGGCCGAGGTGACAGAGGAGCCCCCGGCCTCCGTCAGGCGGTCCTGCGTGGACCTCTTCATCTGAACCAGATGACACGTCCCGCCGAGGTTTCCACTACTTCTGTCAGTCGGCGGTCCGACGGGGAGATGATGTTCACTTGATATCGGGAAACCACACTTCAACCGGCACAATTAAAGGCAACATGGTGTCTCTGCGTTTAGTTTTTCTGTAAAATCTCCACGTGCTCTCTTTCTCTCCCTTTTCCCTCTCTCTCTATCTCTCTCTTTCCCTCACTTTCTATTTCCCTCTCCCCCCGCTCTCTCTCTATCTCTCTCTTTCTGTCTGTTGCGCAGCCCACACCCCCCTCCTCACACACACACACACACACACGTACGTAGTAATAGTGATCCACACACATGGCGTTAGGGGCAGGGTGTGTTTACGTAGCTGGGAGAGCTGAGTGACTGCTAGTCTAGGCTGCATGCTTTGGATGCCTGGGCTGTGACCAGGGTTAGAGGGGTTTGGCTTCTGGGAGGTGACTGTGACTGGGGTGGCCTGTCTGTGTGTGCCTCTGAGTGTGTGTCTCTGTGTGTGTGTGTTACCCTGGTTTTACTATACCTGTGGGGACCAGAAGATACAACAATTCTGTCCCACTTGAATTTGATTTATAAGTTCCGTCTTATCACAAAAACATTTTGAATCCAGGAAGTGTGTTATTGTTACTAAGAGAAAATAAACTGAAAAGTGCTGAAAAGCTTTGATTGAACGGGAAAGCGATGAAAGACACAGAGGCGAATTCTGGCTCGAAGAGCAGTGGCTTGGATGCAAACCGGGCCACCCAGGAATATTCAAAACGTTAAAACGATAGCGCATTCTGCCGAAAACATGGGTTTGAAGATCAGGTTGCCTTTTTGCCCAAACCGTGTTTACAGGAACGGATAATAAGACGCCTCCATCATTCTAGCGGGTAATGTTTCCCTCGGGGTCCGCCCCTCCTACTGTCCATCCCCAGCCTTTCGCACGGCCTGTCACGTTATATCGCGGCTCACGAACCCTGACGCTGAAGGATGAGGCTTAATTGATTTGTTGGCCATGAGGTGGGGCCTCCATTACCAGCGAGTGATATCAAACCCTCCCCCTTCCAGATACACCGTGACCACAGTACGTTTGGTAACAGGACACGTGTGGTGGACTCTGGGAAAAGATGTCTGGACGGCATCCAACGACGCACACACCCACGCAGCGATAACACGCCTGTACGTTTGTGACCAAATAACACCCTTCTAACTCTGCGGCAACGTCGAAAAGAAAGGCCTGGTACTGCTGGGGTTGAGGTGAATTGTGGGGGTTAGGGCCTGGTACAGGGTGAGAAACATACGCGCTAGTGGATGGAGTGTGTGTGTGTGTGTGTATGTGCAGGGCTCTTTTAGACGAACCATCATGCATTCTGATACTTCTGTTCTCTCCAGTCGTCCCCCACCCCCCGTCTTTGGGCCTTGCCTACTTTTCTCTCTCTTTTCCTGTTTCACTCTACCAGCAGGATGCTTAATGTTTTCCAGATTTCTGAATACTGCTGACCAGGACCATATTACTGACCAGGACCATACTATTGACCAGAACCATACTGTTGACCAGGACCATATTATTGACCAGGACCATATTATTGACCAGGACCATAATATTGACCAGGACCATATTATTGACCAGGACCATGCAATTGACCAGGACCATACTATTGACCAGGACCATACTATTGACCAGGACCATATTATTGACCAGGACCATACTATTGACCAGGACCATACTATTGACCAGGACCATACTGTTGACCAAGACCAAACTATTTACTAGAACCATACTACTGACCATAACCATTCTGTTGTCCTTAACAACTAGGAATATTAACAAACCCTCATAGGTCAAAGGCATATATGGAAAAGTGTGCAGTTCGGGAAGCGTTCCAAGTCGGGTTATAGAATTTGGACTGTTGGTTCCCAAAGCCTACATACAGGAAATAACTGGAAGGACGTGATTGCCCCCTAGTGGTGGAAAGATGAAATAATAATATTTCCATGTGTTTATCAGAATCAGTAAAACTTTATTGCCAAGCACATTTGCACATACAAAGAATGTATATGGTGCATGACAGAAAAACACAGTAAGTGGTAGGAGGTAATTAAAATAAATATAAAATGTGCAAACATTTACTTAATAAGTTAAAGTGCAATGTGCATGAAAGGAGTCCAGAGAAGTGCATTAATGTAATGCATTATGTAGAAGTTAAGTTATGGGGCAGAGAGTGTCAGTGTCAGTGGGGGTCATCAGGCCTTGTTGAGGAGGCCAGCTGCCGATGGGAAGAAGCTGTTCTTGTGGCGGGAGGTGTTGGTCCTAATGGACCTTAGCCTCCTGCCAGATGGGAGTGGCTGAAACAGTTTGTGTCCAGAGTGGGAGGGATCAGCCACAATCTTTCCAGCACACCTCAGGGTCCTGATGGTGTGCAGGTCCTTGAGGGATGGCAGATTGCAGCCAATCACCTTCTCTGCAGATCAAATGATACACTGCAGTCTGCTCTTGTCCTTGACAGTGGCAGCAGGGTACCAGATGGTGATGGAGGAGGTGAGGATGGACTCAATGATGACTGTGCAGTAGTGTACCAGATGGTGATGGAGGAGGTGAGGATGGACTCAATGATGGCTGTGCAGTAGTGTGCTGCCCTCTGTCAGACAGGAAGTCAGTGATCCACCTGCAGGTGGATTCGGGTACTTGCAGCTGGGAGAGCTTGTCCTGCATCGGCGCTGGAATGATTGTATTAACGGCAGAGCTGCAGTCCAGAAACAGGATCCTGCCTTTGGTTCCTGAGTAGTCCAGGTGCTGGAGGATAAAGTGAAGGTCAATGTTAATTGTATCGTCTACAGACCTGTTGACTCTGTAGGCAAACTGCAGGGGGTCCAGGAGAGGGTCGGTGATGGCTTTGATGTGAGACAGCACAAGGCGCTCAAATGACTTCATGACCACAGAGGTCAGGGCGACAGGTCTGTAGTCGTTACGTCCTGTGATCCTTGGCTTCTTGGGGATGATGGTGGAGGTCTTGAAGCAGGCTGGCACATGGCATGTCCCCAGTGAGGTGTTAAACATGTCTGTGAACACCGGAGACAGCTGATCAGCACAAGGCTTCAAAGTTGATAGAGAGACAGAGTCTGGCCCAGCTGCTTTGAGGGGGCTCTGTTTCTTAACAGTCTGTTAACGTCCCTCTCCCGGACAGAAAGAGTCGTTGTTTAAGTAGGAGGGGAGGGGGCCACTGGGATGGGCCGTTTGGGACTGCCCCATACTCCTGCTGAGGTGGGGGAGGTGAGCTGGACCTGGTGGATGGAGGCACAGGGGATGGTGTCAGGACTGTCCCATTAACTTTCAAAACGAAGGTAGAACTCGTTCAGGTCGTTGGCCAGGCGAGAGTCATTGATGGAATGGGGGGCTTTAGGCTTGTAGGTGGTGATCTGTCTAATGAGACAGATCACCATATGAGAATCAACATTTTCCTATGTGCTGTTTAAAGCAGACTAACATTATAAATATTCCTGTGTTGTTATACGAACTGAATGTTGAGCTAACATTCCCCTTCAATTGCCTCCATGGTGCTGGAGACTGTAGAGTTCTTCTGATTTAGGATTGTACATACCCCCTAGACTGTAGTGGTCTTCTGATTTAGGATTGTACATACCCCCTAGACTGTAGAGTTCTTCTGATTTAGGATTGTACATACCCCCTAGACTGTAGTGGTCTTCTGATTTAGGATTGTACATACCCCCTAGACTGTAGTGGTCTTCTGATTTAGGATTGTACATACCCCCTAGACTGTAGTGGTCTTCTGATTTAGGATTGTACATACCCCCTAGACTGTAGTGGTCTTCTGATTTAGGATTGTACATACCCCCTA
>JACXGK010014767.1:0-11427 GCA_016801125.1 Novumbra hubbsi
GTACCTTGCTCATTGCCTATGGGTACCTTGCTCATAGCCTATGGGTACCTTGCTCATAGCCTATGGGTACCTTGCTCATTGCCTATGGGTACCTTGCTCATTGCCTATGGGTACCTTGCTCATTGCTATTAATGATATTCTGGGGCTGATGTCATTATTAGCAGTATTGTACACCCCATTATGTAATGGGAGTTACCCCAGAGGAGCAGAATCACACACTATGACATGCAAAATAATGGTTGTGCATGTCTCCAATAAATGGTTAAACCAATATGTGGTGTTTTCTGTCTGAACTTGTGATTTAAAGAGCTAAATTCAAAGTAGCTTTTGTTTAATAACTAAACCATATTAATTATAACGTAATGCTTTATTATGTTCCACAGTAAACTCATATTTTAAATCACTGGTTGCAAGGCAAATTATGTCTACCAGTGTCTACAGTTTTTAACTGTACCAGTCTGTGTTACAAGTCTGACCGATTGGGAGTTTCATACTGAGTTAAAAAATATCACCACATTCTTATGAACAATACTGTAATTGATTTGTTCACATTTCATTACCCATATCATCTTTTTTTCTGTATGTGCGAAGACAGCATTGTTTGGCTGTGATTGGCTCAGCAGGACTCCTACACAGCAGAACACAACATCGCAGGATTAATGCCCCAGTCACATCTGCCTAACAAAGGACACTGGGTAAACAAACACAACGTGATGTCAACACAAAAAAATATGATTTCCAAGGTGGATCACTGAACAGGTCTGTCTTTTAAGCACACAACTAACCAAGTCAGAGAGGGAGGTAGACAGAACAGAAGGATAGAACCGTATAGAGAGCAGACAGGGAGCGTAATAATCAGTGAAAATAGTGGACGTAATGGACAAAAACAGCCAAATCGTGAAGGGCATTTTCTGTTAGTTTGTAAGGGGACGCAGCGAGGTGAGTGGAGAAGCTTCAATCCCTGTCCACATCAGCCCTCATATACTAAAACCACTGCTGGTAATAAGCCCAGCTGGACATGTGCTGCTCCGTAGCAACCCACACTATGACAGGATTAGCAGAGACACTGAGGACGACACTGACAGTCTGCGAGTGGACCCATCTCAGGGCCGAGGACCAATGTCACGCGTACGGTATTCACTCAACACCTAAGGAACAAAAGGTAAACCCAGCTGATTGATATAGTGTAGAAGGGAGTATGGGGAACTCACTATCCCAGGCCTTTCCTAAATCGAATGTATTCAAGATCCTCATAGGATAAAACCCCTATATCTGGTATATACATGGGCCTCATTGGATAAAACACTTAAATCATACTATGTACAAACAATATCCTCATATTAAAGAAAACGCTTACATCCCCTGTATTCACTAAGTCCATTACATCGCTCTAGTATAAGTACTAGTTTAGGAATGGGCAGCTGCCACTGAAAGACAATTTTCACTCTGTGGTTCAGACTAGTTCCTGTCTTACAGTAGATCTTCATAAAAGCTCAGAGTACTTTCCAGAGCCTCCATCACTGGTCTTGGAGAACCTTCAGGCAATAGAGCTGTAGAATGGAGAGGAGAGTGCTCTCTATTTTTGCTTGATACCGAGCCACAGTGTACGCCATTAATTATATTATGCACCACCCAGAGAAAGGAGAAATCTTTCTTGTCACACATATTCTTTGCAGTGAAGTAAACAACATCGCAAACTAGTAATGAACTTAAAAATAGCTAGAGTACTGTTCTGTAGTATGATAGGCTTATACAATGCTGAGCTTGAGAAGGTCCCCTGCACCATGACTAAGGGTTGCTGTAAAGAAAGGAACTAACCAAATTATAGTGGTCAAGTCCATGTTCTACATGGGTCCAAAATGATATCAAAATGTTTAGCTGACTAAATGAACAGTAGCATTTCAAGAGGACATGAGGGCACACATGAAAAAGTCACTAAACCTACAGTACGCATGAAAGCTGTAAAGCAGTACACATAAAAGCTGTAAGGATGATGCTGCTGTCCAGAAAATCCTTTACTGGAATTGCTCAGCATCTCTGGCAGACTGGGTCAAAAACACAGAGATCTATTTACCTGACATAGCCCGATCAAAAGGCATATTGACCAACCAATCAGTTCTGGGGGTGCCGGAGTACGGCCAGTCCCAGACATCAGGTAAATAGCAGAAAGAAAGGGCACGAGACATAGGCCCGGTCAACCAGTGTGACCTGGGCTGTCCCTGAGCAACCATTTCAAGCTGCTTGCCGAGTTGGAATCTCCTCTCCAGTCCCAGGAATCAATGGTGGGCAGATTGGACGCTGGCAAAGTAACGATTCCCAATTCCCCATGTGACTACAGAACAGACTCCCAAGGAGTTCATCTTGTGCCCCGATGTGTGGGGTTTGTCCTACTTCCACCACCATCGCTGGGAGACCATAGCTCTATTGATTAGGATGTGCCAGTTCTCCGTGGTCTATGTCTTTTCTAGATGAACCCAGAGCTACACAATGTAACTGAGCATGTACTGTTATAAATCATCTCCTCACTAAACGCATAGGCCTTCTTATATAGTACTTTAAATTATTGTATCTTTGTTAACTACATGAGCTTGCTTTCCAAAATGTATTTCATCGAGATTTGGACCAGCCGCATGAATGCTGAAAGGTTGACACATCCATCTCGAAATTTTTAAAAAAGAAATTCCTTGTAAGATGGAAGTAATTGATTAGAAATGTAACAGTACTCTATAAGAATGTTGTCACCAAATATGTTGCCATTGTTTTGCAATGAAGTTCTACAATCTGTAGTTCTGCCTTCCTTCCTAAACAGCAGTAATATCTGGTGAGGAGTCGGTTGCCCTTCTGTTACAGTTATGAATTGAAATATAATAAATCCAATCAAAAAAGCGGTGCAATTTAGTGCTGCAAATTGGTGATGTGATTTAGAAGCAAAGCGAACTTCTCGTGAAGCCAGGTGGCAGTTCCAATACCTCAGAAATTGTTATGACTTTGAGCTATGATGCAAGAGATGTCAGTTACTGTGTGAGCAAGGTAAGTTTCACACCAACCTACAGGTAGGGACTATTTATACTACTCATTATTAGGTCCAGGATTATTATTCAAATAATGACTTATTTTTAATTTAATCAACCCTCTGGAATTGTGTCTCAAGATTTAAAGAAGTACAATAAGTACATACCAAGAACAAAATTAATCTCCCCTACATTTTGTTACTATTTGTAACACCCATCTATAGGATATTGCTTAAACTCTACTTTGTGGAAAACATTTGACTGAATTCATCAATAGACAAATATATTAATTTTAACTAACATGGATGAGAATGTCTGCCGTAATATCAGAAATACATTTAAAGCATTTCGTAGAGGGCATGTCAAATCATACTCAGCAGATAAAAGAATACTATTAAAAATAAACAATGTATTAAACATCAGAATGAGGAGCAGAGGAAAACTGCTGGAAACCTTTAGCTTGGCAAAAAAAAAATCAAATGCTTTCACTAAGATCTAGATGGCAATGCACCCCATAGAAATTTACTTAGACTTCAAAGCTTACAATTATAACTGAAAGCAATCAGTAAAGAAAGTCTATGAGGAGATAGAGATTTTCTTAAATAATAATACTTTGCCTTTATTATCAGAAGATAAAACATCACAAAAAAAGGAATTTTAAATGATGAATTTCTTTAGGCTAGTAACTGCTTACATAAGGAACAATCACAAGGAATGGGTGGATTTCTAGTGGTTTTGAATACATATTTTGCTGAAATGCAAAAGAACCCTTAAAGTCTTAACATTGAAATTGTCACATCCCTAAAAAAAAAATATGTGTATCTTTTGCTTTAAGGGTCATATCGCCATTCATGCTTATGTGTGTAAAATGTGGTTGTGGTAAAATATCACAAAGGCTTGTTGTAAGAAACAAAACATTTACAAACTAAACTCAAACAGTGGTTATCCATAGTCACATGTAATTTACATACATTATCCTTTGATTATTCTAGGGCTGCAACTAACCACTATTTTGATAATCGATTAATCTGATTATTACAAGTGTTATCGATCGTATAGGAAGAGTACATGTATTCCATAATTATTGTTTCATTTAAAATACATGTAGTATTTTTTCATGTAGTCATAAAACAAAGCAAAAACTAAAGGGTAATCATAATATAATTTTCAAGACTGTTAGAAAAGCATTCCAGGGTATAATGAAGCTGTTTGAGAGATCTTTGACTGATAATGTTAATGGAAACTGTAATGCATTTAAATGCCTCAATGTTACTGTTGTGGAAAAATAGAACTAACCAAACTGGACACTAATGGGTTCATTCTTAAGATACATTGTGAATAGGAATATCTTTAATTGATCCATGAGTCATTTACATTCAGTTTCATGTGTTGTTCAAGGGACAATAAACTATACAATATCCTATAACCTTGGTTACCAGAAATGGGTGGAGCTGTAGCCTTTTAACTGGACATGTGCCGTCAACTTACATCACCAACATTAAAATTGGAGCTGAGCTGCCAGGTATTAAATTATAAGTACACCTTATTTTGATCAACGTATAAAATCCTCAAGTCCCTTCATTCTTATGAGTGCTCAATACCTTCATCTCTATTTCAGGATACTAACTACATTGGGGGGGGGTAATGCTAAGTATTAAGAGGACCTAACCCTAACCCTAACCCTGGACCACAGAAAAGGGTTTTCCCAAGAAAATAGCATCTTGAGTACGTTAATGGAACTTATAAAACCACTGATGTACCTACTGTGCTTTTGGAAAGTATTCAGTCCTTTTCATATTGTTCTGTTATAGACATAATTGATACATGAAAATGTTTTCCAAAAGCATATTTTATGGACATTTTTTCAAATAAAAAGCTGAAAACATAATGTTCATAAGTATGCAGACACTTGCCACAACACTCCAGGTTTAGTACATGCATCCTGTGTCCTTTGATCCTCATTTGGATTTGGTTAGAACTAAAGTCCCTCTTGCAATTTCAATGAATTGGGCATGGTTAAAAAAGGCATAGGCACACATAAGAGGCACCGCACTTTAAACTAAGGAGCAAAAACCAAGCCATTAAGTCCTACTCTGCGTAGACGTCAGGCATATATCTGGGTACGGTAAAAACATTGGTTTTCACAGTGGGCCACATGATTGTGAAATGAATAAGGTATTTGGAACCACCAAGACTCTTCCTAGAGATGGCCAGCTGGGCAAATGATCTGGGCAAGATGGGCCATCGATCAAGCAGGTGACTAACAATGCAATGGCCAGGGCATCATAGTTTCTCTGCAGATTGGAGAGGGCATGCCGGAAAGTCAACTAGCTCGGCAGCACACCATCTAGCTGATTGAACATCTGTGGGGGGACCTCAAGATCTCAGCTCACTAAACACTCCCCATCCAATCAACAAAAAAAAAAATAGGAGAAACTGCACAAACCCAGGAATCCAGTAGAATTCACTTTTAAAAGCCCTTTTAAGAAGGGCTTTTAAAATCTCATGAAGTGTGATATTGTGTTCATGATACTTGGATATTTACATTGTTTTGTTCATGCTTGGGGATTTCTAAGTGTTGTGTTGGATTCTAAAATTAAACTGCCAGCCAGATTGTAAAAGTCCTACATCAGTCAGATGATAACTATTTGTTTCATGTGTGATGTATTGGTTGAAACAGGCATGCCACACAAATGTTTCAGCAAAAGACATTTGATTTCTTATTCAAGAAAACACTACACACAATCCATTTGTTTTATTTTAGTTCTATGGTTTCAGTAAGGGGGAATTTTTTGGGATTATGATAACATTATGATAGCTAGAGGACTTGGTCTCAGTGGTAGTTGCCTCTTAAGAGGGCACATTTACAAACTTTTTAACATTTGAAAGCAAAACCTTTCCAGGTTTCTAGAAATTGCATTGGTTTTTTCTTGGTTGACAGGTGATTCCATTATTTAAAGCCTTAATGACTAGTTGATAAATGGGTTAAAACAAAGGCTATCTAAGTTAAATTGTAAGAGCCCTAAATCTATAGAATTGATGTTATGTTTGTGCAAGCCTAAGCTATGCATTAATGTCGTCGCCATTTGTGTTTCCACCATAACATATGATCAAATGCCCCAGATGAATGCGTGTAGATAAACATCTTTTGTTACCTTGTCTACCTTATGCCTATTATTCAAGTAGCCAACCTCATGCATATAATCCCTCATTAACTACATTTGGGAATCATTTAATAAAGAAACAAATGTTTGGTTCGTATATTGAATTGATCAAAGGCATCTTATAATCCGTCAGGAGAGCTACTGCCGGCAGGCCCCCAACCGAGCCCCGTTCTAACCACACGTTGGTTGTAACCGCATCAGTTACAGGACAATACCTGGGAAATGCTTAAGTGTGATTCAGGCTAGGATCAAATACCTGAAAACCTAGCAGCACTCCATATAAAAGGTGCAGATTTGTTTACACAGTAGCATAGCGGGTTTTTTTTACATAGTGCCTTGATTCACAGCAAAACGAGAGGAGATGTTAGGACTGTGGGATCTGAGTCCAGAAAACGTATAGATTAACATGGCCTGCAATTAGACACTGCCAGTTATTGTGGAACTTGAAGGGGTAACATTTAAGGGCCTTGACACGCTTGTATAATGGAACAACTGCCTCTACACTTCTTTTTATACCAGGTTAAGCTGTGTCCATAGTTCACAATAAACAAAACTTTTTATATGTCCGTAGATATTAAAAATGCGTATGTCCGTAGATATTTAATGCTTTTTCCCTGTGTCATTTCACATTATTACTCATAACTTAATTTCTGATCTTATTTGTTTTGTATGTATAGATTACTTGGGTTGTTACCAATATCTGGTGACAATTTCATGTCAATAGCACCTTTGGAAATATACTTAACGCGTCACCATGAAAATGGTGACGTGTTAAATACTTATTTCACACGCTGTATATATATATATTTTTTTTTTATTACTGGCCCCTGATGGGAATTGTTGGAATTGTATTTTCTGATTTCATGAGTAAGAGAAGTTAGGACAGTGTTCTGATGACAGATTTATGACGAGTCACAACAGAAACATTAGGAACAAGATGGCATCAAGCCAGACAGCTACACTTAAGAGCTACCCAGCTTCACAGACAGCTACTCCCCACGTTTCTCCAATCTCCAGTGTCTGTTTGGAGAGGAGGGCAATGCAGTGTCCGAAAGGGGCAAAGTTGAATGGTTGGATTGTACGTTAGACGAGGGGTGAAACCTGAAACCTGAACATTGATAGATGAGTGGAGAGGTGACCCATCCACCAAGGCTCCACCAGGTCAAAACCCTGTCCCAATGTACTCAGGACATGATATTGTCAGAACAAGCAGACCACATACAACTTGAGAGACCTTGCAAGTCCTTTTATTATCAATTGTTCAACAATTGTTTACTATCCACATGCGAGGCCAGACAAAGAAAACCATGGCCCTGACAAGCTATCTCCACCTGTAATCTCACCAATGACCAACTAAGGCTAATATACCTTTAAGTACAAACTATCGACCAGCTACCAGACAACAGATGTTAACTCTTTCATGCACAGGCTTTCCAAGGACATCCATGCTTGTTTTCCACCCAGAAGGCTACTCAAGCAAGTACAGAAATGAATCTCTAGTGCTAAACCAAGCTGAAATGCTCCACTTAGAAGTAACTATTGTTGGTATTTTGAGCAAATATTTTATTTTTTTACAGTCAATTACTTGTATCTAACGAGTTGATTTCAAACAGATAAGTCCTTGAAGAAAAATAATTAAGTATTTCAGAGACTACATGGCATTGACTGTAGGTAAAGTGTTGCTCCCAAAGGGTTAACTTTTGTTTGTAATCAATGTAGTTCTGAAATGATTAATGAATAACAGTCACAGTAATGAGTATCCAACTGAACAACCTGGGCGTGGTGCGATGCTCTGACCAAGTGAGCTACGTAGAACCTGAGGCCAAGGGTGCAAATGTACTGCTACAGCATGTGTTCAAATCCAGCCCACTGATCTCTCAGCTATATGTGTGTACAGTGTCTCTCACCCACATTGGATGCTATTGCGTTACAACATTAAAACAAACTGTACTTCATTAGGAAAGTCCATAATGGCAAAACAAGAAACAAAACGGGACAATTAATAACAAATGCATGAGTATTCCCAGTATCCCCCACACTCCAGGGAGCAATCTCCATCACCTAGGCACAAAATGTCCATGTCAGTTATTATTTTCAGACAGATGGGTTACATGCATGCATTATCAAATGACAGATTTGTGTAAAAGTAACAGCTCTACACCCAGATCAACCAAAGCTCTCTCTCAGATGAACAAGCCCTGTTAATTTAGTTCCACAACTGTGCTAACAGAGCCCTGTTAATTTAGTTCCACAGCTGTGTTAACAGAGCCCTGTTCATTTAGTTCCACAACTGTGTTAACAGAGCCCTGTTCATTTAGTTCTACAACTGTGTTAACAGAGCCCTGTTCATTTAGTTCTACAACTGTGTTAACAGAGGCCTGTTAATCACTTGATCAAATGTACTCCTCCATAATCCAAAAGATGGTATACAAGTTTATGGGAAAATAATTGTATCGTTTAGGAGAACATCACACTGTGCTTACCCTTATGATAATAGATCAGCCTGTAGGTGTCTAACAAATGGTTTCTGCCGGTTTCAGCAAGTTAAATTTAAGACTTTTTAAGACTTTCTTAATGCCACTTCGAATTCCCTTCAAGACCAATTTCACCACACGCCATCCAAAAAATAAATAAGGACACCAATTCAACTGAAGTACCCACCGTGGTTAGAGCAGTAAGCCTACTGCTAACAATGACATTACTGGCTGTACGTCATCTGTGATACAACCAAACAGGACTGAGAAAGAAAGCATGTAACAGCGTTTTTGTTGTTTTTATGTTTCTCATACTTCATATGGGATTCCACAATTTTAACTCCTATAGTTAAAAAACATTTAGCAAAAATCACAGAGGGTTTCGTTTTCTACGTTTTCTTCAGCAAGTTCGTCGAATTGGGTTAGAAAAAGCACACTCCACAAGTGGATGTGGTGGTATACACCAACAATGACTGCAAAGAAAAAGCCATGTGAATACAGGAAATAGACACTGTATCACACCATCTAATGATGAACTAGAACTCATTGCTCTTCTGTTGCCCTTTCGAAAAACCACTGCCAATTTTGCACTGCTCCCCACGATACACTTTTCCGAGTTCAGAATGGCTAAACGAAGCCATCTATTTAAAAATAAAAATGTACACATGGGCAAGTGATTAATGAGCGTTCTCGATTTTAATGAATTGTCTGGTCTTGGGTTGGATCAACGTGCCCATTTATTTACACATTAATTGTTACTATAGAATGCAATTCTTTACTTGTCATTGATTTATGCTGTGTACAACAATTGATTCAAAAGAAAACATTGATTAGCTGAAAAACAGGTATTGGAAGCACCTGCGATCATTGATAAATTGAGTTTCAATTGTATATGTATTTGCACAATAAAGCCAAAATATTTTAATGTGAAGCATTCTTTTGGAATGCAATATGTGGTGCAGTTTCTGAGGTGGGTAAATCTAACAAACGTGCCCTCAGCAGCAGAATAGGTGTTGATATCTTTTCAAAAGGGTATGCAAAGAGGTAATCAAGGAAAAAAATATCTAAAGTAGTCAAATAAAAAAAAATAGTAGAAAGAGTAGAAGCCCAAACTCTTGATTGGTGTTAATGTGTGTGTATATATATATATATATATATTTATATGTAATATATTTTTTTGAGTATATATATACGTATAAATGAATAAAAATATAAAAAAATGTATGTTGTCATCTCAGTAGAGGACCAAGTCAAATAAACTTCAGAGATATCAATCTGCGCAGGTCTGTTTTGGTGCAAATGAAAGTGACAACAGCAAGTTAACCTACTAAACAGGAATGGTTTTGTAGGTGGTGGCCACAGACAATTAATCTGTCCTGATCCTTCCTGACTGATTATTCTATAGTTTAGCATTTTTCTAGTGTCCTTGTCACTATTGATAGCATGATGAGATACCTGCAGCCCATTCATGTTGCACAGGTAGTCCAGCTCCTCCAGAATGGCACATATCGCACAAAGCTTTGCTGTGTTTCCCAGTACAGTCCCAAGAGCATGGAGGAGATACCAGGAGACGGGCCGTTACACAAGGAGAGCTGAACAGGGCCATAGAAGGGGATCAACCCAGCTGTAGGACTCTGTGCGAGGAGGAACAGGAATAGCACTGTCAGAGCCCTACAAAATTACCTCCAGCAGGCTACTGGTGTGCATGTTTCTGACCAGACTGTCAGGGTGGCATGTGGGCCCAGCATTGTTCAATTGGCAGGTCTGCCTTTGGCACCCTGTCCTCTTTTCAGATGAAAGCAGGTTCACGGCGAACACTTATGACAGATGTAAAAACATTTTTGATCTTTCAGCATGAACGGTTTGAAGGTAGGCCAGTGATGGTCTGAAGAGGCATATCATTGGAGGGTCGCACAGACCTCCACATGCTAGCCAAAGCTGATATCCAGGAGGAAATCCTCAGACCCATTGTCAGTCTTTACGCTGGTGCAGTGGGCCCTTGATTCCTCCTGGTGCAAGACAATGTCCTGGATGACAAAGGCATTGACTGATTCTTATGTTGTATACACTGTTGGACCAAAATATGATGACGTTCACATGCTGCCAAAACAGCACCACCCCGCGAGGCATGGAACCCTGAAGTTGTCTTGTGGTATCCGTCACCAAGGCATCAGCAACAGATCCTTCAGGTCCCGTATGTGGCAAGCTGGAGCCGCCGTGGATCAGATTTGTTGGTCCAGCACATCCCACAGATGCTCAATCAGATTAAGATCTGGGGAATTTGGAGGCCAGGGCAACACCTTGAACTCTTCACTATGTTTCTCAAACCTTTCCCAAACAATGGTTTGCTGAAAGTGGCCACGGCCATCAGGGAACGACATTGCCATGAAGGGGTGTACCTGATCTGCAACGATGTTTAGGTAGGTGGCACGTGTCATATTGAGGTCCACATGAATGCCCAGACCCTGGGTCTCCCAGCAGAACAATGCCCAGTGCATCACACTCCCTCCATTACATTGTCATCTTCCCACAATGCATCCTGGTGCCTTCACACTCCCTCCATCAGCTTGTTATCTTCCCACAATGCATCCCGGTGCCATCACACTCCCTCCATCAGCTTGTTATTTTCCCACAATGCATCCTGGTGCCATCACACTCCCTCCATCAGCTTGTTATTTTCCCACAATGCATCCTGGTGCCATCACACTCCCTCCATCAGCTTGTTATCTTCCCACAATGCATCCCGGTGCCATCACACTCCCTCCATCAGCTTGTTAT